>CBMN010043824.1:0-19474 GCA_000582825.1 Hordeum pubiflorum
TGGTCCCCCTGTCTCCGCCACTGGTGTTACGGGAAGAAGCACCCGTAGTCAGGCTCCGGGGATATAGGGCTAGGAGCAGGCGGAGTGGTGGAGCGATTCGAGCCAGGCAAACAGCAACCGACCGACGCAGCCACTCCCGCAGACCGGCATACGTACGCAGCAAACAGCGAACCCTAGTGCGGCGACGACGGGGCGACGGCCAGGGGTAGGCGGAGTGGCGAACGACGGGCCGACGGGCTGATGGTTGTGGCGTCGAGCACTCGTCGGGCAAGCGTGAGACGTGGCTAGGCGTTGCCGAGACAGGGACGCGGGCATGCGGCGAAGGGCGGTTGCGGCTAGGCCTAGCAGGCGGTGCGGCAGCACAGCGCGGTGACAGCCAGCTGCCCAGCTTCGCGTCCTTCTCGTCTCAACCGACAGAAGATGGAGAGTAAGGGGAAGGGGCCAAAGGGGAGAAGTATATTTTCTGAATTTTGTAGCATTTTTCGATACCTTGTAATCTGCAGCAATCAGTAGTTCCAATTCCAATGATTTATCTCTTCTATTGCAAATGGAAATCATTTTTGGTACTGTATGGGCTATAATTATTCAGATTAGATGCATGTATATTTTCTGAATTTCAAATCATTTTTGGATAGCATTTTTTGACACCTTGAATGCAATACAATGTAGTGTTAATTTAACGGTGCGAAATTGTGAATTGCAGGAGGGTAGGGCCCTGCCATTGCCTGGGCCTTTTAGACGTCATTGAAAGCTTCATTATCGGCATGTTTTAGGTTGTTTTTTTATTGAAACATGTCTACATTTTTGTTGTATTTGGTTTGCGGTGTGCAATGTTAGTGTTTACTCACTCTTTTAGTTTACATAAAAAAAAAATCTTTGTTTACGACTTCGTGACATCTTAATTTTTTTCCGTCCACCGCCTCTGCAATCCTTTAGGACTTTGTCGGCGAGGTATGGCGTGCCTATCTGCAGAGTTGTTCATGGTTTTTAATTGCTTCGCTATTCCCTGAATCTTGTCATCCAGATCAATCAGATTACTAACTTTTTCTGACAGCTTGGCCAGCAAAGCTTTGGTAGCATCATCAGCTCAAACATTCCCAATCTTTCCAAGAGCAACGAGCACCGCCTCCGCCATTTGTGCTGAACACAATAAACATAGATCATGTGTTAAACGGGACAGTAACCATCCAAGAAAATTAAGTTGAGAGTTAGCTCCTATGTAGTGTACAGAGAGAAACTTTCTCCAATGGTTGATTTACTTCCACTAGTTTTCAAACTGAAAATTTATAGCTTTGTTGACACTTAACTCCACTGGTTTCATGCATGGATGGAATGAGTAGCTCTGTTCATATTTAAGATTTTTTTTATTAATGCATCATGGAAGAAGATACCTTGTGTCAATGTACCAGTACTAGATAAATATATATAATCATCACTTTTTGTGGTCTGGCACTGAGATAATCAGACACATGTACTAACAGGATCCGTCATGAGAAAAGAGATATAGAGTTTTGCTGATGGAATGAAGGACAGATCTAAGTCATGTCAATACATACTAGAGAGTTACACGCATATTTGCATGACTTGACTTGAATATAGTTGAATACGCTATACAACTCTAATGTTTATGATGGACAAAATAGTCGCAGTGGGTGTTGTTGTAAATTAAAGACCTATCCCCTCCTCCCTCCTGCGGCGCTCCCGTGAGCGCCGGGGGAGGGACAACCCTAGCGCCGGCCCGCAGCCCCCTTCCTCGTCCCTCCCTCCCCTCGCCGCCGCCCCGACGTGCTGGCGGGCTAAGCCCCACCTGCGCTGGCGGCGGCGGGGTGGTCCTCCTTCCCCCGCTTGGGCCAGCGGACGCGGGTCCCAAGGTCAGGCGGCGGCGCATCGTTGTTCCCGGGGCGCGGCGGCAGCAGCCGGTGGCGGAGACGCAGGCTGTGGGATGGCAGCGTGAAGGGGCTGGGCGTGGTGGTTCCCGGGGCATCGGCCTTTAGCGGCGCATGGCCAGATCTGGGCCCATACGGCGCGGGCCGGGGCGGCGCGGGCTCCGGGCGTCCGCCTCTGTCGTGGCCGCGGCTGGTGGGGGCGAAGGCGCAGCGGCGGTGGCAGGTGGGCGGACTGTTCAATCTCCGGGCGTCCCGCCGGCTGGACGACGACGGCAGCGCGGATGGACTCTCCGGTGAGTTTCCTCAGGGGTTGGCAGCGGTCCGGGGCGGTCCTCCTTGCCATGGGTTGGGGCTGCGTCGGTGGCCTTGCACGGCTTTGCGCCAACTGCCGAGTCGGGACGGCACGGGGGTGTGTCTGGGGGGAGTTTGGCGGGAGGGATGGGCGGCGCCGACGTGTTCGGGCCCCCGTCACCGGCACGGGTGTGTGCTGGTCTGGATGCGTCCGCTCCCCCACCTCCCCTTTCGCCGGCCTCATGTGGGCGGTTGCAGCGCCGGCGAAACTCAAGGCGGGTCGCACCCGTTGGTTCGTCGGTCGGGGGTGTCCCCTTTGGTCCAAAACTGACCCCTTTGGTTGGTCTCGGGGGTGTCTGGATGTTGGGTGGCGGCCCTGGCGGTGGGAGACGTGGCGTTCGGGGGCGGAACCTACGTCTCGGGTGTGGGAGAGCAGCCTTGGCTCCGAGGGGGGCTTGGTTGCGGGTGGTTGACGGAGCGGGGGTATGTCGGTGGGGTGTGAGCGCTGGAGTTCTTCACTTGCCCAGTTCTCGTACTGGCCGTCGGCAGCGGCGTCCGTGGATGTCGAATCCTTCTTGAAGGCGCCGGGAAGGTGCTCTCACCCCTTGCATGTGACTCCGGGTGAAAACCTGATCTATGGATCGGACGGTGGCGGCTATTCGTGGGCGTTCCCTTCTAGGAGGCATTGTCTTGGAGTCCCTGCTTCTTCATGGACCGTCTTCCCCCTCCTCGGTGTCTTCGTGGAGATCTTCGTCCTCTCCAAGCGGTTATTCTTCGCTCATCTTTAGTTAGCTTGGTAGGTGGTAGCTTGGGGTGACGGTGCCCGACACCTTTGTATCTTGTCTTGGGCGTGTGTTGTGTGTGGTGGTGCTGTGTGTTGTATCGGTTTGCTCGGATGTTTGTTCATGGTTGTTTTATAATATAAAACGGGGGAACCCTTTTTGGGTAATAGTCTCAGTGGTTATACAGGTCAAAAAAATATATGTGTTCTTCTCAGAAGGAGGGAGTATTAACAATAATTATTACTAACAAGAAGAGTGATAATTATACATGGTATGTGGTTTTTTGGTGCTCCCCACATGGCCGCACACATACAAAAGGCGGTTCGTTGTTCAACATGCAATTCTAGTTGTGTTGTGTGAAACTTGCAAACTGCGAACTACCTAATCTGAGTATCTGACATGGTACATGTTCAGGAGAAGTCATTACCTGTTGACGAACTGGTGTTCAGCCAAGCAGGATAGCTTGGGAGCCGATACGATTCACATCAGAGTTGGCCGGAGGCTTGTCCGTCCTGACAGTTGACTCTGCAGCATCAAAGAAGAGGGGATGAGTGTACACGCAGGGGAGCAGAGTGGGGGAAGAATGGGATAGAATCAGAAGACCGTATCACACCCTGATAATACGGGGATTGGATTTGCCATTTCCCCGCGACAACCAGATCCAGAAGTGCAGAGTGCGGCCTGTGGCGCCGCCTCCTCCGCCGCGCCGGCGCAGCCCGACGAGCAAGCCCGGGCAGCCCGAGCAGAGACGGAATCAAAGTAACCAAGACGGGGAAGAGGATCTAGGGAGGAGCGTGCATGCACCTGCCTGTCGGTCGCAATGGAGGTCGCTGGTGTGAGGAGGAGGAGGAGACCTTGACTCGCTGCGGGTCCGTAGCTCTGTTTCTTCTCCGAAGGCAGCTTCCTTGGCCCTTGGGGGAGTCAACTCTTGGTTATTGTCCCGTCTTCCCATTTTTCATTTTGATTTTGAGAAACCTTCTTCCTCCTTTTGCTTTTAAAGATTCCGGGAAACTATACGGTAGGTAGGTACGCTTGTATCCTACTGGTGGCCTAGTGCACACGAGACCGTGACACGTTATGCACACGTCAACAAGCAGTATCTAGTTGCTTGTTGACAAAGCACATACTCTGCTTTCAAGCAAATAATACTAATATATGTGCTTTTATAGATTTCACTACGGAGTACACTACTGAAGAAGTAGAATATCTAAAAAGACTTATATTTAGAAACAGAGAAAGTAGAACGTAATTAGCTGCCAACTGGTTATTTTGTAAAAAAAGCATTAGGATCTATTATAAAAGTTTATCGGAATTACAAAGCACTTCAAAGTGCATGAGGTGCTATCTTGCTGTGGTTGAATTACATTTACCTACCACGCTTGTACGTACGTAAGGTACTACATGATGTACATATAAAAAACCACAATATTTACATGCATCGTTTCTTTACATAGGATAGGATAACTTGACCGTTCCCCGAATTCACCTAAATAAAAGGCATAACTTAATGCATCTGATTATACGGCTCATTGCAAAGCATGGGATCCTGTACTATCGAGCTCATTTTGAAAATAAATGCCATTGTTCTTCAGGAAGCCAGAGTACCAACGAGCAGAGAGCTTGGCTTGTCGTGGGAGCGCCTCATCATTAAAATCGACACGGTATAGGCCATACCGTGACTGGGGTCCTGCAAAGAACTCGAAGACGTCTAGGAAGGACCAGACGAAGTAGCCTTTTACGTTTGCTCCATTCCTGAAGAGCAAAATTACGCCAGGATAAATTTTGCGAAAAGGCAGTGCAGTTGACTTGAACTATATTCTTGGTGACTTTTGTTGAATGGCTAACCTTATTGCCTTTAGTGTGCTACCCATGTAACTCTTCAAGTATTTGATTCGTTCGATGTCATAGAGAGTGTCATTAGATGCAACACCTGGTGAGATGAAGGGCAAGGCCGTGGATATTATTGAAATTATAATTAATTAAAAGTTGTGATGTATGCATAAATATCATGACATAAATTTTATCTAGATTTGTAGAACGAAAAATTGGAGATTGTTGCAACCAGGCTAGATCGACTTGCCATTCTCTTGCACATAGATAGGAATGTTCCCATAGGCTTTTGTTAGGTACTGCAGCACATATTGCAATCCTTCCGGGTCACTCTGAGAAGATGATGGGACATTCTGCAATTAAAAGAACATATTGTATATATTTATCACAACTCATAAGGTGGACCATTTCTTGCTATACCATTTGAGCTCTAAGTGTAGTTATATTTTTTTTAGTATATCGTGTTAGATTAGAATTTGTAATGTGAAGAATTCATGTCTAAAAATAGTTCGAGCTAGTGGTTTCTCTAACAAGCATTGTTGAAAATATTACCTTGCTACTTCCTGGGATTGTTTTAGAAGCTGCATCACAAGAACAAATATTATGTTAGCACTCGGCCAATGGGTTACTCAAATTCGTTTGTCTATTTGAGAAGTGGCACAAATTATTTGGTCAATATATAGATAAACAGTGTGCTTTTTAAAAAACATTCATCATTTTCTTATACAAGATAAATGAATTGCATTGCCCACTCATTTTGCCTACAATTTAATGAACAATGCATATATTTTGTTTACCTCTTTGGTAAAGAGACATGTCTGCTGAATAGTCACGAGTGCCTTTGTCTAAAGGACGATCATTAACATACATGGAATAGTAGTGGTTTATTCCAATGAAATCAACAGCTCCCTTGGCAACTTGAGATTGTGATTTTGTGAAGGATGGAAGTCGTGACCCAACATTTTTCTTCATCACATCTGGGTAATCACCAGACACCAAGGGCTCTAGTATCCTAGAAAAGCATCCCAAGTTGGTTAGCTGCATACTTATTGTGAACTCTCAAGAACATGAAAATAAACATAAGAGTCCAAATAATGTTACCATCCGAACACGAAGTCTAAGTATCTTTTAGCTGCTTCTAAATCCACATCAGAGTTCGTCATAGGATAACTCCAAGAAGAGTAAACATTTATGCCAACATATCCCTTTTGTGTAGCCTACTTGCAAGAGTATATTTATGTACACATAAAAGTTAGCATGTGAAAATACATCAAGCAGAATTAAAAGATCAGCATTTTTATTGTCCATGAGATTAATGTCTCGAAACTGCCTAGAACATAATAATCTTGTACACACAGATTGTAGTCATGGAGACACTGAAAAGAGTGTACAGTGAACCAATACTTTCTTAACAAATATTAACTAAATAATGATTAATGAATCTTAGATTACAACATAAGTTTAATAGTTTATTCATTAAAGAAAACAAAGTAAACATTTCGGAAACAAGGCTTCTCTTTTTAATTTTGGACACAAGATGACTCACTCGATATTTTTCTCCGTAAAGTCTGGTAGCTGATGCATGAGCCAGTATCATGTTATGAGCTGCTATGTATGGTTCCACAGTTGAGTTTCCCGCTGTACAATTTGTTATTCCAAATGGGTCGGAGCAACGTCCAGGGGCAAATAGTGCATTGTCATAAGACCCTAGTGCACTGACATTAGGTTCATCTATTGTTGTCCAGTATGAAACCCTGTCTCCGAATTCCCTAAAGCACACGTCCGCAAATGATGTGAAATCCTCCCTGCATTTTTCAATGCCACCGGTGAGGAAATGGAAAGTAGAAATTAACTAAACATTGCCAAGGCATTTTGCATAAGGCACCTCCATTATCTATTGAAAAAGGGCTGATTATTGAGCTTTTGAGCAATTTCACCGTTACAAATGGAAAGTTGCGGGACCTTACACAATTTTAGGGCTTAACCATCCGCCATACTCATCGTCCAAAACTTGCGGGAAATCGAGATGGGAAAGCATAACATGGACTTGAATCCCTAAAGAATGGTGAAGGCTACACAAATTCAGAACTCCGGATAATGAAGAAGAACAATATCGAAATTGTCAACTATGACAGTTTTGTCATTGTTGTGCATATACGATATAGTTGAAAGATTTTTTTGTCGGTTAATGATAATTATACAGATTAGTACAAATAACTGTACCATGTTGCACTAGCTCATTTATAAGGTTGTTGTAGTACTCCAAGCCTTTTGGGTTGACAGCCCCCCTCCCATCTGTAATTCCCAATTTTGAAACCAAAGATCAAACATTTATGTAAATTTCTTGAGTATGAAATATTGTGGAATTCTTTCATACTTGGTATAAGCCTTGACCAGGAGATAGAGAATCTGTAAGCCTCTAGGTTAGTGTCAACCATGAGCTTGACATCATCCTGAAACATAAGGTGATGTCATTATTAGTGCGCAACAAAGAAACAACAACCTAATGTTCTCCTCCCGCAACAAAAAAACTAATGTTCTCCATCTACAGAATATTGAGAAAATTCAACCAGCAGAAAAGAGAGTATAATACATTTGTTTTTCTGAGATCGTTGTTTTGTGGGATTCTGCAAAATAAAATTAACGGGGAAAGAAAAATTCAAGTTCCACCAGGAAAATTTAACCGTAATTACCTTGTACTTGTGGTACCCATCAGCAGCGACATCGCCTGTGCTTTTATCAGACATTTTCCCTGGCATGAGAAGGAGAATATTGTCAAACAAAGTTTTACCGGGACGCTGGATTTGGTCACAATCCTGACAACAAGTTTTTTGTAGTTAGTTACCTGCTTGAGTGAAGGTGTCCCAGACGCTTGGGCTCCTGCCATCCTCAGCCACAGCACCCTCGTACTGCAAGAAAATTAACTCGAAAAAGGTAAAGCAGAGCCACATATACGAGTTGAAAAATAAAATAACCGGAGCCACATAAATAAATAAAGCTCTGCTTGTGTGGCTGTTAACTTGTTAGGCTTCGCTGTGAGAGCTGGTGGATTGGATCGTAGCGAACACTTGCATGTTTGCTTGTTTGTTTGTTGTTCTCTTTGGATGAGAAGCAGGGCCCGAACTAATCTGGATCGTCTGTTACCTGGTACGCCGAGGTGGCGGCTCCGAAGACGAATTCCGGCGGGAAATCGCTCCGCGTGAAGCCGAGAACAGGGGCCACGCCATGGGCGGCGGCTAGAAGGAGCAGGAGCAAGAGGGAGAAGAAGGCCATGGCAGCGGCGTGTACTGATGACACATGCTTTTGTGGCCATGGTAGCTTATATGACGGCCTCGTTCATCATGCATGATGAGACAGTTCGACCGCCCGGTCCCCGAGTCATTACTCTTTTGAGAGCAACGAATGAACAACCATGTGTGTCACGAGGCTCGCCCGTTAACACCGAGCAGTTGAACCAGATGGGCGAGACAGGGACGGGTGGTGCCTCATCGACCCTTCACGAATCACGTATTCACATTATTCGGTGTTACTGTGTTAGGATAATCTTGTGATTATATGTGCATAATCCTACTACTACTACTACTTAAGGCAGTAGCTAGCTGTAAGATGAGCTGCAAAATCAGCAAGCTAGCAGATTTCTCTCTAGGTGAGCTGTAAAATAAGCTTCTCACTCTCTTTTTTGAGAGAACATAGTTTCTTGCTTTCTCTACTAGGGAATCAGGAGAGGCGCTCCAAGGTTATGGGACGATCAGTGGCAGATTTAAAAATCGCTCGACTCCGTGATTCTCGAATCTCTATAGATCTCGTATTTTTCTACGCCGTGGCTGTAATGGTGTTCCTCACAAACTTTCTAAGGCCCGGTTCGTTTGAGATGTGGCTTATGTACGGTGAAAATAAACCTTGAAATATACTCGGTGAAAAGTTTATAGTGCCCCTGTACTCCAACTTTGTTATGATTAAATGGTATGTATTGATTTTCTTAGCGTTTTGCCACACATGAACATAAAATCAATTTTCGAACATCTTGAAATGTTATGTCACAAATACGAATACCATACAAACATCATTGTCGCACATACTAACTGTAAATGAGCAAGGAAAAAAAAAATGCTTATGTGGTTGTTAGGCTTCCCTGTGAGAGCCGGTGGACCCCAGCGAATAACTGTTTGTTCGTTTGTTTTGCTTACATGACAAGCAGGGTCCACAGCCGTTTGTGTAAAATATGTGAACAAAAAAATCAGTTCAAGTCGGAACTAATTTGGGTCATTCGTTACCTGGTATGCGGAGGTGGCGGCTCCGAAGACGAACTCCGGCGGGAAGTCGCTCCTCGTGAAGCCAAGAACAGGAGTAGAAGCAGAGAGGAGCAACAGCAAGGAGAAGACGGCAATGGCAGCCATTGCTGCTGCAACCGGACCGATTCGAGCACCTACTCACGTACTGGCACTGTACTATGTTTCTTCTTAGCCCTGGTGGTCTTTATAGTACAAACCTCCGTAGCTTTCAAACAAGAATTGTTGCCATCCTCTCCAAGATAATATCTGCTGGACCACAGTGTTGAAGATCACCCTTATCCAAGCCAGAGGCCATTTGACGCGCACATTCGTGGTAGATTGTGGCTGCACTGCTCACTCTCAGGTGCTCTTGTGGCCTTGGGTAGGTGGTAACTGATAAGGCCGACTTGGCGCCACAGCTTTTTTTGAAAGCGGACGGGCAAGTGGCCCGGAGGGAATCAACCACAAACGGGCAAACACTTATGGCGGTATATAAGGGTCAAATCGCCCACGAGCGCCGCACATGGGTCGCTGTCTTTTTTTTTCTTCATTTTTGCTGTTTCTTTCTCCTTTTCTCTTCTTTATTTTTTGGGTATAATACAGCAATGTTATATAGAGATACATGGACACTTTTCATTACCATGTGAACATTCTTTCTAACATGAAAAATATATCGACATATGAATACTTTTTTTTATATGTGCAATACTTTTTAAATGCACGAGCATTTATTTTCAGATGCCTGGACATTTTTTCTTGCCACTCCTGAACACTTTTCTTCGCATATAGAACACTTAAAAAAAATCACATTTTGAAATTATATGACAGTTTCATGTATGTGGGCTCTTTTTGCCAACACATAATTTTTTTTCACTCATTGGATGTATAAATATAGTGAAATGAACATATTTTCCAGACAATATTAATATAAAAAAAAATGTGTATTGTTGAGCTGCATATGAATGGGGCCATTACTAACAATTGTGGCAATTTTTTCTGCATTACCCGCGTTATAAGTCTATTAGGGTGCCCACAAAGTTAGTACAGCCCATGTTATACCAGGAATCCAAAAAAGCAAGTTTAATCACAGAGGACCATGTTGAACTCGGCTAGCCTAATCCCACACTACAATAACAAACCATATGTTTTTCTATGAAAATAAAAAATTATACACTCCCAAAACGTACTCCAGCAGAGGCACCTATCTCACCACCTACAACTCTTGGACATCCAAATTTCCTCCCATAGAACATAATTAGAGGTCTCCACCCATCACTAAAAAACCAAAACAACTTAAGAGGGAAATTTCAACTCTCTGCCCTCACTTGTTTCGACTCTTGAATGCTCCCTCCCTGACGCTGGCATCCTCCTCTTCTCCAGCAGCCCTCCCTCTCCGCTCACCCACCCCTTATCTGCCTCATCGCCGGGCCACCCACAATGGCTCACCACGCGTGTACCTTCACGTCCCTGCCTTCGCTACCCTCCATGGCACCACCCTCCGCCACATGCCTCATGCTTCCTAGTCCTCGGTTTCTCACTTGCGCCTTCTTCTTCCTTGACTCCCTACCACCCGCCTACTAGTTGCATCGATGTCATTGCAATTTGTCTCGTCTCTGCATCATGCCTCTCGCTGTCACGATAGCTCCTCAGCCTGATATTGACCTCACACAAAGGTTGTTCAACTGGCGGTCAAGAAGTTCTATTTCAACTTTTAATATTTATATGCATAAATTACAACGTGTATATATTGAGATGGTCAAAATTGCAATTGCAAAATAGTTGTATATGTGAGATGATTGAAATTGCAATTAAGACATAATTGTATACTAGTAAGTAGCTCATGTGTTGCAATGGAAAAATAATTTTATATACAAAGTATGTACAATTAGAATGAAATCACACCTCTGGTTCTTGGACTTGACATCTCACAACTATTTTCCATTTCTATGTGATGATAAAATATATCTACTCATCTTCTTCCAGCGAAAAAAATGTCTTGTATGGTATCATGTGTCACTTTATGCCTCACTCCAATTCAACCCCTATGCTTCAACCACATGTGTCACAATGCCCTCATTTTCTCTTACTGGACTTCATCGGCCTTTATAACTTTATCGGTGTCATCGTATTGCCTCAATTGATCGTCTACGGCGACATCGACTCATCAACTTAAACAAGCATAACATGGAAGAAATACCACCCACATACTAAAATTATATTGTTCAACTGCATCCTCCATCGAACTCATCTCCATCACAAGTCAGTATCATATAACATGACCGTCTCCACCTACTCAGGAATACCCACACGCCTTGCTCTGTGTCACCTATGACCCGGTTTTCAAACATCTTGTGTATCGCCCACTACACGCCACCTCCATCATGCGCGTCTATGTCGATTGTTTTAAATAGATTTAGATGATCTATCTCACGACCTTCTGTGCCAAGGTTCTAGCATTGCAGTGGAGTTGGCCACACGTTTTGTGTGTGAACTATAATCCGAGTGGATAACCATTCAAATTATAGTTCACATTTCCAAGGTTGAAGCAAGGTGCAGTAAGATGAGATAGTTGCGCACATGATTTTGTTGGGAATGAGGTCTAAGGGTTAGAGGGGGGGTGAATACCCTTGTGAAATTGTACTCGAAGTTTAAGGGTTGGCAAATTTTGACTTAAGCAACAAGGACTAGAGTACCACATGAACTGAACATGCAAGATATCAAGAGTAGCATGCAACAAAAATAAGGAGGAGGTACGGTCCAGAGAAAGCAAACACTCATGACGCAAAAAATTTCCCATGGTTCGGATAGTGGGCATTATCTAACATCACGTTGATGAAGGCTTCGAACTAAAGGGTTCTATGATCCAAGGATCATGGTTGTGTCACCCACCAAACGACCCATGAAGCACATCATATTCCACCATGTCTTGCACTTACAAGCCCTGCCAAGGATAGATCTTCACAAAGTGGGTGATCTTCAAACTCGTAGAAACTCGTGTGTCCTTCACATGTAGTACTTGATGGGATCACAAGTGACTCCTAGCCATATAGGATGCCCTCAAAATCCAAGAGTAATAATCAAAGCAAAGTCACTTGGAAAGAACTCATTGGAGCGATTGCAATCAAAGCTTATCTCAAGAATCCAAAGGGACACTCTGTCACACACAAGGATATGAATGTGGTTAAAGAAATTATATTGAGGAGTAGGAATTCTGGAAAGGGGGACTTATTGGCTAGCAAAGAATTAAGAAGTGAATCATGGAATCACGCAATGCTTCCTTCTCTTTTTTCTTGCCTTGGATCTCTTTTTCTCTATGTGGTTGGTTGATGAATGGGAGTGCAATGGGATAGGTGGAGTAGAGCGGTTAACAAGGAGTGGAATGAGTGAGTAGAACTGGATGAGGTGGTAGTGGGGGTTGCCAACTCGAAGGGGGTATGATAGAGAATATATAGAGGAAATCCAAAATATAACCATTACACATAACGTAACATAGGCTTGGAAGCACTGGCAAAAAAGCAACAGAACTATTGAACTAGTTCAAATAAAGTTCAACGACCAGGGTGGTGAATAGAAACCAGTTAAATTATAGTACTCGGAATTACAAATGTAAAATGAGGGGTGGCTCTGACACATAAAAAAGGTAGCACCTTTTCTGCTGGATAGAAAAACTCATAAGTGCGAGTAAAACTGATTACTCGGTAGTACTGCACAAAACATAACCACTGCAATATTTGAGAAATTCTATAGAAAATAGCTAAGTCACATCTGTGAAGGACCAGAAAAAGATGAGTGGACGTACCGGACTTATAGTATGACCAAACAAAGGAAAATCAAGATGACTCGGAAGTGCCGATGAAATGTGATGCTCAAAAGTGTCGAACAAACAAAAGGTTTTGGAAAGTGTAATATTTGGATGGTAGTTCCGGAACAAAAAGATCGATGCTTCTGAACAGTTGAATCTTGGGTTTGTATTTGAGCATGAATAACTCTAAGTAGCTCGGTAGTACGAGAATAAAATATTTAGAATTGAAGACGCGAATAGAAATTTGGGATTGCTTTGGCTTAGGATTTGTTCTTGGACTTCAAGCTGAAGTCTTTGCTTTTGCCTCTTCATAGTATGATTGTCTTATATGCGATGCGAATCTTTGATTCGCCAAAATACTTAGAAAGTACAAATTGAAAGGACGTGGATGTCGCCTAAAGGGGGGGAAGTGAATAGTCGGTTTAAAAGTAATTACAATTTAGACTTGAATAAATGCGGAATAAAACAATTATTTAATTTACCAAGCACAAAAATTAAATAAACTAGGCTCAACTATCCGCATCAACAACTTATGCTAAGCAAGATAAACAACAATGTGATAGAATATATAACTTGAAGCATGATGGCTATCACAAAGTAAGTGCACAAGTAAAGGGCTCGGGTAAGAGGTAACCGTGGCATGCAAAGACAATGATGTATCCCGAAGTTCACACCTTGCGGATGCTAATCTCCGTTAGAGCGGTGTGGAGGCACAATGCTCCCCAAGCGCCACAATAGCTCACTGTATTCTCTTCGCACCCTTGCACAATGCAAGGTGTTGTTACTCCACTAAGGGACCCTTGAGGGCAGTCACCAATCCGTACAATTAGAGACCCTTGAGGGCGGTCATCGAACCCGTACAACTTGCCCGGGGCAATCTATACAACTTAATTGGAGAATCCCTAAGCTTTCCTGAAGCTTTAACCACAATGATTGAACTTCGCGACAACGACAACCGTCTAGGGTGCCCAAGCACCCAAGAGAAACACGCTCTAGTGTACCAAGCACCCCAAGAGTAATAAGCTTCTCAACTTTCACTTCCACGTAACACCGTGGAAAACTCAAACTGATGCACCAAATGCAATGGCAAGAGCACATGTAGTGCTCAAGTCCTTCTCTACCAAATTCCACCACAACTACTAATGATGTGGAGGAATATGCGAGGAAGTACAAAAAAGGAGAACACAAATGAACTCCAAGATCTAGATCCACAAAGTTCCCCTCACTTAGGGAAGACAATTATTGGTGAAAATATGGATGTAGACCTCCTATCCATTTTCCCTAAAAAAATAAGAAAGATTCATGGGAGGAAAAGAGAGAAAGAAATTGCACCCAAGATGAATGATATGATCAAGCTACTTACTCGAGAGCCCGCCTTGATAGTACAACAATCGATCCTATACTCCGGTTTGCCAACTAACACCATGATGACGATCTTGAACTCCTCAAGTTGGACCACCTTTCTTGATTGTGCTGGCTAGATGAAGACTAGTAAATTGGTCCTCCATACTTCACTATGACAGAGCCTCTCTTAGGCACATCTTCACATGTCGATTATCACCATAATGGATGGCAAGCTTTAACCATGTGTTATCTTTGTGATGCTCCACTTGAACTTGCATAACACAACCTTAATGAAGATCACCACTTGATGTCATCCTCCATGGGTTATATGAGATGTTCCTTTTGATGCTAGCCCATGGATAAATGCCTAACCCCACATAAAAACACCAAACAAATAGATCATGGGTTAGTTCACAAAGCGTTATGGACAATGCTTAGCATACCATGAGAGCACTTGACCCCACTCGGTACATCTTCTACATTTTGTGTGTTGATCAACTTGAATCCACTCTTTGGACTTGGACTTGATCAACCTACTATCTTTTCTTCTCCCTTCATTAAGATGATGTCTTGAAGGTAAACATGAATGTTCACACAATCTTCCTATTCAAGACATGCTTGCAATAGGCTCAACACCTCACAAGACCAACTTTGGATAACGCCTTGAATAACACACCTTGGTCAACACATAATCTTCTTCTTTAACCTCGAAACCAACATATGGTCTTCAAGCAGTGTCCATGGACAAACCCTTCAAGTTTATCTCAACGCAACCACTAGTCCACAAAGATTATCACCAATTACCCAAAACCAAACACGGAGGAACCATGCTCTTTCACAAGCTATAAGCTTGATGAGGATGTCAACTAGAAAAGTTGTTTGTAAGGGTCACCAATCATTTCCCTTGTAAAGCCATTGATCATAATATGAAAATGATTTCAAAGGCCTGAAATAAACTCCTTAAAATAATTATTCCTCTAAAATGATCTTATCATTAAATCATCCAAATACTAGGCTAATATGGAGATGCACTTTAAATTTTGATATATATTGGTGAATGGTTGTTCATGATGTTGGATTGATTGTAACGGAAAATATTACAATTATGAATAAGATTTCTTCATTAAATGAATAATTGAAAATTGTGTAATATGCTTTCTAGTGGTTAAGGTAAACATTCGGAATTTTCAAAATAAAGAGAACTCCTAAATTTCAATATCATGAAGTATGTCGACTTGGTGCTTGTTCTAAACAACAATACCATACTATCTCTTTTCCAAAATATAAGGCATACTATTTTTCCCGAAGTCAAATTTTGTAAGTACTGGCCAAATTTATGCAAAAGTATCTATAATACTAAATAAATAAAATATGAGATCATAGATCTACTTCTATTGATTTGGCATTTTAGTGCTGATATATTTTTCCGTATAAACTTGGTCATGCATGTCCTTAATTATTGGGAGCTCCTTTTTCACGGTGATGCGACCTGAGTCGCGCAAACCTGCACCCCTGTCTGCTGCACGCGCTTTTAGCTCGGCCCATGTGCGGGTCACGGCGCCCCTTTTTCGTTTCTATTTTTGTTTTATGCTTCTTTAATTTTTGGGGTATTTTCAAAATGTCCACGAAATAGAAATATTCTAAATTTAGAAAATGTTCACAGAATTAAAAATTACTCCTGGATTAAAAAAAATGCTTAAGCGTTTCAGAAAAAAGTTCGTCGATTCATCTTTTTGTCAATTATGTTCGTGACTTCAAATAATATTCACAGTTTGAAAATGTTCATGAATTTGAAAAATATTCTTCGGTTTCGAAAAATGTGATGAAAATAAAAATGTTTGGAAAATAAATACTCCAGTACTTCACGAAAGTTTCTCAAATTTTAAAAAATGTTCACTGATTTTAAAATTTTACTTGTGTTTCCAAAATTGTTCACGAGTTTCAAGAAATGTTCGCTTAGTCAACCAATTTCCTTAAAATTTAATATAATTAACATAATTTAAAAAATGTTCTTGAATTTAAAGTTGTTTGCAAAATTGAAAAAACATTCATGAATTTAAAAATGAAAAGGCAGAAAATAGGAAATAACATAAAAATAAAACAAAAACAAAAATGAAAAGCCAAAAAAATAAAAAATAAAATGCAGGAAAAAATGGATAACTGTTCTGGGAAGGGTAACCGAAAAAGGAGCCTTGCTAGCAAGTTGGGGCAGCCCGGTCGGCACGTGTTAAAGCACTACCCGTCGACCTAAACGATAAATAGGAGTTGCGTCCTTCTTTTTTGAGTAAGTGTTTTTTAGCAGAATTTGCGAGGGACAAGGACGTTTGGCTGTTTGTGTATATATATACACCTATATGACAAAAATAGTAACTACAAAATAAATTCAAAAAAATCAAAATTCTTTTTAAATAAACTTGATCTGTGTTGCACTCATATAAAAAGTTTGGCCAAGAAATAACTATCATAATATTCTTGGTGGAGAAACAAAATCCACATTATATAGAAGTTGCTATTCACACCTTTTTGTCCTTGAATTTTTTTTGGCTCCGAAATCGAAAGGAGTTTTTCCTTTGCAAAACATTTTATATGAGTACAAAGAAGGTCAAATTTATTTTAAAAATAAATCAGATTATTTAGACCTTTTCTTAATTACTATTCTTTCCATATATGTGTATATACATCCGAGAGTCAAAGGGTATTTCTCAATTTGCAAGTAGCTCTTGTGCTGCAGGCCGCTCTACTACTGGCCTGGCCCAGCATCCCGCGGCGTCTGCACGTACGCTGCTTCTCTTCTTCATAGAGATCGCATCCAAGCAAAACACGGAGCCACAGATCCGTCAAGACCTAGGTATCCATCGACACCTAGGTATCGAGACAGCGAAGATCGATGGCCAAGGCGCGTGCAGGGGACGACCTCGACGTGTTTACCGACGACCTCCTCCTCGAGATCTTCGCGCGCGTGCGGGACGTTCTCGACCTCCTCCGCTGCGCGGGCACGTGCATCAAGTGGTTCCGCCTGATCAGCTGCCCAGCTTTCCTCCGACGCCTCCGCCTCCACCTCCTGCCGGACAACGAGGCGCGGCACGCTTCCTTCCTCATCGGTGCCTTCTGGCAGCACACTGTTCTCGCCTCGTCAATGGAGTCTGGGCCGAGGATATCTCAGTGTCCGCCGCAGTTCTATGGCCTTGACACATTGCCCGTCGGCGGCGCGTCCCTCACCTTCACCTCCTTCATCCCCAACAATGACGGGGTCTTCAACTACGCCGTCCCAGTAACGTCGCGGCGAGGCCTCCTCCTCGCGCGCATCTTGCCCACGCCTCTCAACCGCCGGAAGCTGCATCTGGCCGTGTTTCACCTCCTCATCGGGGAGCGGAGCACGATTCTCGTTCCACCGCCTCCGCTGCAAGTGAACCCCGACGACAATATTAGTGTGCCGGTTGAGGGTGCCATTACCGGTTACGCCCTCTTCACGGCCGCAGACAACTGCATTCATGGTGATCTCGGACACCCACAACGGCTGGCATTCCAAGTGCTCTTCACCGGTGTCCACTCTGGTCGACTCGTGTATGCCGACTCGTACTCTTCCACCACAGGCAGTTGGAGCGCGCCTCTAAAGTGCCCCCAACCTTCTAGTTTCACCATGTGTGGACCTCGCACCGGTGTTGTCACCCGCGGTTTCGCTCATTGGGTGTACACGGACGGCATAAATTTCTACTCTCTCAGTATAAAAGGGCCGATGCCACGGCCGTTTCGTTAACCAAGATCCCAATTCAAATTGCACATAGGCATCACATGTGGTGGCGGATGCCACTATTCCCATGCATCATCGGGGAAGGACAACTCTCGTTTGTTAATCAACGACTAGACAATGGCGTGCTGGAGCTTTGGACCATGCGAGAACAAGGCCATGATCATAGCCATGAGTATGCGGGAGAATGGGTATGTTCCGAGCTAATGTCCGAGGAGCCAAGGAAATCCAAATCCTGTCCTTTCTAGATGGCAGAGGTGCCATGCTTCTCCGGAAACGTGAGCAACATTGTTTGTTTACCCTTGACCTTGACACCAAGAAACTGGAGCCAGTAATGTGGGGAGAGGACAGTAGGTTATGCAAAGAATACAGCAACAACCATGTACCCTACGAGATGGATTGGTCATCGTACCTGCTTCAACTCACAGCCATGAACCAAGGAGGTGCAATAAGGTGATCGCCCGATGCATACAGGATTTTAGTAGATATTGTTGAATCATTGTTTTTTTCCCATGGTAATACATGTTTCATTCATACACGTCATCGAACTCCAGATCTTGACACCCCATCACGACTAAGACGCCGAAGAAGGACAAACCATACATACCATCCATCAACCAGGGGCGGACCCAGGACCAAAATTACCTGGGGTCCCATGCATGTACAACAGAACAGGCATACCATTAATGCATACGATTCTACAACATTATATTTAAAACCCATCAACATTTTCATCATGTACTATTCGCTCTTGCTTTTTTAGAAATGTTTCCTTCTATGACATGTAATTTGATAGTTATTATTTGATATTTGCGCTTATTAATTTATGTTTGGGCAGAGAAGATTAGATCATGAAGGAACATGTATCTAATACTTGGAATTTTTTTGCGGGTTAATACTTGAATTGCACGATTTTATTTAGAGCGACACGGAGAGGCGTATGACACTTTTTGTTTGTTTCAATATTTTTTTTGAAAAATTGTTTGTTTTAGATGAGGGCCTTTTTTTGGGCCGTGCTATGCATCACCCGGTGGATCTTTTAAAAAGATCCGCGAGGTTTCAAGTCGTCTAATCTGACGCAATCTTGTGGCTGAGTGTTATCCTTACCTTGCAACATGAGCCATGTTGCGTCCTTTTTGCCTTCTCCCTAACAACAGATCGTTTAAGTTGGAACTTCTTAGGGTTTCTGCCGCCGCCATGGGCGACTCCCTTGCTCTCGCCCTAGTCTAAGCTGATTCCCACCATGAGTCTACGTAGTAATCCGTCCTCCGAATCACGGAGGGAGTCTAAGTCGTCTACGATTCGTCCCGGAAGGAAGGGGGACTCGTCTCTGGCCGTGAGTTGCAAGGAAACCGTGGCGGGCGGGGCTCCTATAAACCCTCCTGGCCGATGCAGTTTTCTTGGCAAGTTCTCGTCTATCAGCAATCCGCTCTTCGATCCGGTAGCTTTGTCTGTAGCAGGCGCGCGTCCTCCTTCGATGTCGTCCACCGGCGATGGGGGTGAAAAAGGGGGGGGGGGGG
>CBMN010043963.1:3341-22647 GCA_000582825.1 Hordeum pubiflorum
AACACAAAATGAAACACGGTCCTTTTCAAAAAAAAAAAAAACCCAGCGCTTACTGGTGCTAACGCGTGGCTGACCAACCGGGACTAAACGTCCTCCTGCTTGGACTCCCGACATCGGCCACGTGGAGCCCCTTTAGGCCCTGTTCGTAACCCGACCGGGACTAAAAGTGAGGGCCTTTAGTCCTGATTGATTTGTCCCGGTTGAAGAACCGGGACTAAAGGCCCTTCAAAATCGGGACTGATGGCCCATTTTCTACTAGTGTTACTGGATTTCATTTTTAGAAAGAAGTTTCTTCTGAGGTGATGTGCTGCTGTAAAGGGCATGACATCGGGCAGATACTAAAATATGACTTCATGAAAAGATCACATAAGCCTGAAGCTCTATGCAGGAAGGAACAGTCGGGTATTCCCACAAGCTAAAACACACTTATCAAAAGCTTCTTATGAATTAAATATATTCATTGAATGAGAAATGCTCCGAAGACTAATTTTCCAATGCCTCTGATGAACAGTTTATGCTCGCAAAGTACTGTTGGTGCAATCTAATATATGATAAGATTTTTTTGACTTCTCCTATATGTACGGTAAAATCTTGTTCTTTTACCCAAGTTAATAAGTTAGTTGCGGCCATAAAAAGTATCGTCCGGGCATTTAATTAGGGAAGTTGCAATGCGTACCGCCCACATGCCTTGCAAATTAGTGCATGCAGCAAATTCAGCCTGAGGTGCCCAACGGAACTTTATGCAACGACCCAAACCTGGCTTCTGGGTCTGCACACATTAATCTTGCAATTTTGCAATCAAAGAGGGCAAAACGAACAACTCACATTAATCTTGACTGTGATGTTGCTTCTCCACGTGAATGCATTGACAGTTTGCTTCTCATTGTGAAAGCATAGAGAATTTCTATAAGAACAAAAGAGAACCATAAACTACAATTAGGCAAAAATTGAGATCCGTCTTAAACTCGTACATGAAGCCACAAAATTGTTGTTGACATCAACCATTGATGTCATCTCATCGGAGAAGTGGAGGACAAGATCGGCGAGAGGCCTACCTTGGCTTTGGCAAGCAGGAGGACGGCGTAACGCTGCTTCAAGTCTAAGAGCTCGCCCATCATGACCATGAGGTCCCCTGCCATCCTGCTCATATAACAACACCATCAGCAATAGAACCGAGTAGTGCGTCCGCAACAGAAGGGTGTCGCACGAGTCCTCCATCTTTGCAACGCAGCCCGTGTCAAGGTCAGGCATGAGCCCAAGTCGTCACTGCCGCGTGCCCAAGCCGATGTGGCGTCTGAGTCCCACCCCACGGCTGCTGAGTTCGCCGACCCAAGGCGGCGAGAGGAGGGAACGCTAGGACCGGCAGGGGAGGCGGTGACCCGCAGCGGAAGTCGAGCATGAAGGATGGGGCGAGGGTGGCGAGCAGGGATGGAAGCAGAGGGCAGAACGGCAGGAGGCGGAGCTAGTTGAGGAGGCCCCGTGCGGCGGCGGCGCACGTAAACCTAGCACGCGTGAGAGGAGGGGCTCGCTCGGGAAAATTGTTTTTTTCGGGGATTCGGGACCGGAGGGGAGAAAACCGATGGGCATAAAAAAACGGTGGAGGGGGCAGCGTACGAGTGGGAGGGGGGGTCGATGGGTGGGGTTACGAAGTGACGAAACGACGTACCTAGGATAGGAGTAGAGATTAGGTGTTTATACATGATTTATCAAATTGTCATGTTGCTTATTTTTTATTTTAGGTCTTGTACTCTAGTATGTCCTATGTCAGGATATTTATATTGTTAGACTAGTGCCCTAGAATATTGTGTTGATATATTTAAATATTTGGAAGCCATAAAACATTAAGTGGCAGAACTTAGTTCATCACTAAATCTGATCTTTTTTTGTAATTACTAAATCTGTTCTTTTCAATTTGGTAAGATATAGGAAAAAAGTTCTGCTTAATAACCCATGCTAAAATTGTCATGGAAAGTATGTCTTTTAGCAAAAAAATATTATATATGTCAGTTTCATCCTTTTGTACATGTAATAATGGACCATACACATCTATTTCTAATTTTTTTGAGAAATAACAAGGAAACATAAAAGAAAAATTTATACTAAGATGTACCATAAGCAAGACATTTAATTTCTCACAGAATAAAGCTGCTAATAAGATTAAAAGAGTTCGGTATAAATAGCTAAACCCAATTATTAAGGGAAACACACGTGCGAGCCTCTGCTCAATGCGTACGGCATCGCCGCCCGCCACGTGCGGCCACATGACAGAGTTTAATTATTTAACAATTTATTCTTCCTCACTAGTTTACAAAAAACTTACTTCTGAAACTCCTTCCATTCAAAAGAGATCATAATCAATACCAATAAGAAATGACTACTATTAAGAAATGTGGTTCTATTGAATGTGGCCAACATGCTAGTGGTAGCAGTAAATATACATGTGAGGCAAATAAGCAAATAATGTTAGCTCAAAACTATTCCCTCTGTCTCAAAATAAGTGTCATTGATCTAGTACAAAATTTATATTGATTTAGTACTAAATCTGCGACANNNATTTTGGGATGGAGGGAGTACATAGTATTTAGCTCTCCCCGGATTGAACGAAGTACATTAGGGATTTTTTTTCTACTAGGATGGACAAACACTAGAGGTGTACATTCAAGCGGGACACATGCACCGGAGAACACTCACGCACACACATGTACTGGAGATGTTGCTCACATAGTACACTACTAGTGTTTGAAGCTAGGTGAATGCTTGCTGGTCAGTATTGGCTTGAGTTCATTGTTGCAAAGGAGCACAAGTCCTTTTATAGGTTACAAACCGGCCATAATCAATCTAAGTAAACTCCTAGGAAATTAAAACTGCTACGTACTACATTTGTTACTTCTACGTACAACTAACAAGAGAGTTCAGGTCAAGTTCCTTGCACAATTAAGGAAACTTGCATGCAATTACTTGGAGACAGGGGTGAAGCCCACGATCTCCCCCTCAACCCTGTCAAACAGGTTGGATGTTGACGATCCCGACCTTGTTGCACAACTCCTGGAACCAGACGCGGCCAAGAGCCTTTGTTAGGATGTCTGCCTTTTGCTCCACTACCATCGTGCCCTTCTCGATGCAGTCACGTATGAAGTGATGCCGGAGATCAATATGGTTGTTTCGGTCATGAAGCACTGGTTCTTGTAGAGACAAATCGCTGATTGTTTGTCTACGAAGATGAGCATAGGGGTTATTTGTTGGTTCAGCATCTCACCGAGGAGGCAAGCCAGCCAGATCCCCTGACATGCCATTGTAGCTGCCACTATGTACTCCGTCTCGCACACGAAGAAGTTTTGACAACCTTCTGCCTCACCGATTGCAAGCTGATGGGACTGCACCCGAGTAAGAACAACACGCGAGAGCTGCTCTTCCTAGAGTCCACGTCACGAGCGTGGTCGTTGTCACTGTATCCGACCAAGTTCTCGCCTTCACCATGGCGATAGACGCAACCGTGTGTGATCGTGCCTGCGATGTATCAAAGCATGTGCTTGACCGTCGTGAGAAGATCGCTAGCAGGAGCCTCAATGAACCTGGAACCCGACAGCGAACGAGATGTCCGACCGGGTGTGCACAAGATACATGAGGCTGCCGATGACGCTCTGGTAGAAAGTAGCATCCACCGGCATCACCTTGCTCTCCTTGCTGAGCTTGCACCATGCCTCCATCGGGTAGTGCACGTGTGTGGCGGTCCATCATGTCTACTTGCTCATGCATCTTGGTGGCGTTGGCCGCCTAAGTGATCGTAGTGCGATTACACTCCTGGTTTACCTCCAACCCGAGGCTGTACCGAAGCATTCTGAGGTCGCTCCTGCTGAAGAGGCGCTTCATCTTCTTGAAGCGGAGCACCTCGTTGTGCTCGGTACCTCGTTGCTGGCTCTGGAGACCTCGTTTGGTGACGCGGGGGAGCTGCCGAGCGAAAGCTCCGCGCTTTGTCACCTATGACAGTGACGCTCGTGGGCGCCGTTATCTTCTTGAAGACGTCGTCGTGGTGCTCCTCTCTGTGTCCGGGTTCCGATCGCCGTTCTCCCTCCTGGGGGCGTTGTCGTGGAACTTGGGTGTTATAGGGCTCAGTGTGGTGTTGGTCTCAGTTCTTCATGTACTCTATTTTGGTTGCGTCGTCGCGTGTGTGCGTGATACGCTTAGCCTGGGATCAGCATTGTTTGAGGGCCACCTCATCCCCTTGTATCGTTCGACAGTATATTCTGTTTGGTTGATGCTTTATATATAAAGCGGGGCGAAAGCCTGTTTCGACGGATCCAATCCCCCCCTCCCCCCTCTAATATTTGATCAAAAGGAGGCCTTGAGGGAAAAAAAAGGAGGCCTTGAGATGTCCATGCTAATGAGGTCTGTCCCAAAATCCAAGACCATGTCCTGTTTGCATCCGCTACATATACCTTTGCCATCAGCTACATGCTCAGATCGGCAGCACACGTCTCACGAGATCAATCATAAAACACGGCCAAGTGTGCTCCTATCGTTTTGATTTGAGCGCGTACTTGTCGTTGCCGGCACGAGATGATCTGGAATAGCCCACGCACCAACCAGCCTGAAAGCAATCTCCCTCTAATCATGCAATGCAAGCAATCCACTAACAAGAGTTCATTCAAGAGGAAGCAAAGACCAGGCCCTACTACTGTTCCACCCACACCAAGCCATCAGCTATGTTCCCAAAACACCAATCGCATCAACAGGAGGCAAATCAAATCTTAGTACACGTCGTGGTGATCTCTGTCACAAGCCCACAGGGACATGTACACATCACCACACACTTGATTGATATAATTTCACAGTCGTTTTCCCTCTTTATGCTCTTGACACATACAACACATTCAGGGGAGGATAAGGATTGAAAACACATATGATACATACTATATATGCTCCAGTCGTTCATCATCACATTCAGGCCAACAGTTGTTGATTCTTCCAGCTTCCTTGCATTGCATCCGTCTACAATTCCAGCACCAGGTCTGCATCAAAGTCACAAAGACGTACATGCCGAGTGTAAGTACAGAACTGCACTGTGCAACATCCTACATATACACAGTAGTGTCTGGTTGAAGATTCTCCATGTGATAACAAGGAACATATCTCTCGCTGTCAAGTGTCCATTTTAGTGATGGGATTACTGTGCTAGCCCGATCGATATAGCTGGCTAATTCTTGAACATTCTCCAAAAATAGTAGGGAAAATATCACTGTCAAGTGTCCATTTCAGTGATGGGGAAGGTTGTTACTGTACATGCATGCTAGGTGGTTTCGAGAATGAATGATGGGCATGCACAAGCACTATTAGTAACACTGACTGACCCACTAGAAAGAAAAAGAACAGGCAATATTAATTAATTGCACTCACAGTCTGCGTCGGTCTTGATCCAGTGGCCGCTCTTGTCGCCGTTGAGCTCCTCACCGCCGTCGTCAACAGGGGAGGCACTGAAGGAGCGCTTCGTGCAGCAGCAGCCGAAGCTCAGCCTGCGCGGCCCGGTCTTCTTCGGCGTCGGTGAGACCACCGGCTCGTCGGTGGCACCGCCACCGCCGCTGTTGTCCGGGGGACCGCGCTTGTGGTTCTTCTTGTTCAGCATAGTGCTTTCTGGGTAGACTTTCCTGTGGAAGATTTTCAGGATCTGCAATACACATGAGCAAATTTACGCCGGTTCCTTTAAGCGAACTCTTCCTTGAAAAATAAAAACATATAGTCCAATTTAAAGCATCATGTCAAAAGCTAAGGCCAGGCATCTTTGTTAAGAGGCTAAGGATAAACTGACAAATGAAATGGTCCATCAAGAAATTTATTTCTGAGTTTAGACTTCATTTGTGGTTTTGGTTTGGCTGTGTGCATCTTAGTTATGCAGAGGCCGGGTGTAATACTTAAAACCTTTTAAGTAATAAAACGCCCCTTATCGAAAAAATCAAGAAAGCTGGGATGCATAAAGATAGCATTAGACAGGAGTTTCCAAACAAATTGTGATGTCAACTCAATGCGCCCACTTTTACCAACAAGTTGACAATACCTAGTCGGCAATTGGCAGCAGTACGCATTGATTAGAAGCTAGATTGGAACGGACGTTTCCCATAGGAACATAACTAATAATTATGATAATGATAGTTGAAACGAGATGATATTACTGAAGCACTGGGATATAGAGGACCACTAGATCATCGAATTGCAAGGTCTCTTCTATCAATAATTGGAAGGTCTCTTCTGATCAGTAATTGGACTTTCAGTGCTGCTTTGATCTTTTGCCTTGGTAATTCCTTAACTATAAGTGCACTGTTAAGTACTGTTGGACATTTTTCCAACTCACCTATGCTGAACCCTAAAGCAAACTGCCAGCAAAAAACAAACAATGATTTATTTTTCTTATGAAATTGTAACATGCTCAGAGGTGATTGATTGGACAAAATATCATAATTAATTCTCACAATTCTACTGAAAGACCCATCAAATAATTAGGTCTAACGTCTTTTTTCTTCCTTTTCGTCCATGCTTTCAATGGATTATTGACCATTTTTATAGATTCATAAATACATAAATATTCCCAAATAAACTCAGTTTATTTTTCAATTTTGATAACTTGGTAACTACTTAAAAAGTTCAATTAAGCTATAATTCAACTACTTGTGTTTTAAATTTGAAAACTTAGTGCAACGTATAGTGGGATAGTAAGTAGGGATAATACTATTGTGATGTGATCATTGTGTTACTCAACTCAAACTAAAATATTGCATGTCTATGTCTTAGGATTGGTTTAAAAAGCTAGTTGAGACATAGAGAAATATTTCAATGGACAGAGAATTGGCAAAACTATTTAAAATATATTGACCAGTCATACAGAAGGTAAAACATATTCAATGGTCAAAGCTCAAAGAGAGAAATTCAAACAATAATGTCGATGTCAAGGAATTAACAAAATATATATTAATTTACAGTCAAAGACCAATTAATTTGTCAAATTTATAGATGATGTGTTAAAGGAAACAAGGAACGAGAAGCGTACCTTTTGAAACTTGCTCTTGGCCGTTGTAGAGGCTGGCACTCCGTCGCCGCCGCCGCCTTTCTCATCCTTCACCCTCCACTTCTTTGTCCTTTTGTGATTGCCGTCTCCACCTTTCCCGGCTTTCCCTTCCTCCCTTTCCCCACCATCCTCACTCTCCTGGACGGAGACTAGGGCCCCCTTCTCTTCCGTGGAGCGTGTCCGCATGAACAGCTCACCGAGCGAGGCACGACGTCCACCACCGTTTGGCTTCTCTGGCCATGATTCAGTGTCGCTGCACACAGGGGAACCGAGTAGGAAGCCCTGTAGTGGGCAATCGATTCCCATGGCAAAGCTTACCCGCGCTGATGGCACGTTGCTACCCCCGAGGACCTTCTCCAACTCAGCGCTCACCAGCATGAGATCGTCCTCGGTGGTGGTGCCATCATCTTTCTCCGCGATCGCCTCGACACTAACCATAACCTTCTCAGCGGTTGCTGACTCAAGCTGGGGGAAGGTGAAGGTAGGTGTAACGGCGGCATCATCAACATCGCCATTGTCCACTTCATCGATGGTGCCATCGATGCTGTCAAGGTTAATGTCGACGCAGTCTTCATCATCGATGTCATAGTCTCCATCGCCCTCGTGTTCTCCACGAACGTTGACGGCGTTGAAGCCTAGCGTGCCAATGGTGAGGAGGCCACTGCCGCCGAAGGTGAAGAGGTCGTCGGCGTTGACCGGCGGTGAAGGATGGTTGGCGACAAAAGCATCATCACCGTAGTACTCATCATCCCGTGAGGCTAGTCCAGCGATGCCGTTGCAGGCCCCACCTATAGTGAACATATTAAGATCCATGCATTTGCTAAATCATTTCAACTTTTTTTCTTTTTGGCGAGATAGACCTTGTCAATTGTTAATCATGTGACATTCGTAAATCCGCTATCAAAACGAAAGAGTGATGCCAATTGACATGCACATATGGAGGCTTGACGACTTTGATTGTTAGACGGGGAAATGGTCCTGAGAGAACCATGTACTAGTTTTAATTTTGTTAGACAAAATTTATGATTTATTTAATAACACTAGAAGAAAAATTGAGTAGCCAAACTATGAGACAGAGCAACACTGGTTGCTAACAGTGATGCCAAACAGGCTCCTAGGCCACCAATCCCAAGTTGCAGAATGGTCGACAACGTGTGCGTAGGCTCTATCATCTCCCTAAGAATATGCCCCTCGTGATCCAGGAATACATTCTGGCATTTGGAAAGAGAGGAAAAACCACATTGGACAACGTTGGTTGTATTATCTGCATAAACAAATACACCGTACTGTCTATCTATAGAATGATAGGGGTGCCACGGTTGGCCTAGCTTAGCTATGCTCAAGCTGGAAAGGAGTGGCATGTGTGTAAGGTGTGCCATGTCCAATGTGACCAAGAGCAAGATGGCAAACCAACGTGCATAGATTTTCCGGGGTGGTCCATAATATGTACTGTCCAAATCTGGAGCATGCAACTGTACAGAAACCGAAATGATCCATCCTTCACGTGCCAGTTGTTGTGTCAAATATATCCATATATACATGTATCCTATTAATTCGTTCGTATGATTGACGACTTGGACCTCGATCACATCTAGTCGTGTATTCTTTGTGCGCAATAATCGGTTAATTATGTACACCTTGGATGCAGAGACCGCAAGTGTCGTTCTTGCATCATCTAAAAGACATGGGTGTGGTCCATGTGGATAAGTCGGTTGTACCAAGAGCTTGCATTTGACCGAATTAGTGCGG
The DNA here is from genome assembly GCA_000582825.1 of Hordeum pubiflorum. NCBI lineage: Eukaryota > Viridiplantae > Streptophyta > Magnoliopsida > Poales > Poaceae > Hordeum > Hordeum pubiflorum. The sequence goes on from CBMN010043963.1 coordinate 12,145, forward strand.
ACATAAGAGTGTTACACCCTCTGTTTCTAAATATAAGACGTTTTTTGCAGTTTAAAATAGAGAAGTCGGGGGTAATAACTTCTTTATGACTATAAACGAGTGCAACGATCGATGGTAAGAAAGCAGGCGTACCTCCGGCGGTGTTGAACTCTTTGAACACGTCATTATTGCTTCGTAGCTTCCGGTGCATCCAACCAAGGAGCTGTTAATCACACCAAGAACATGCACAAGAGGGTGATGAGATTGCTAGCTGGTTCTATCAACTTAACTGAAGAGAAACCAAGCCCGCCCTTGATGAAAATGCTATCTCCCAATACGTCAAAGCAACAATTAAAGCCCTTGTTGCAACGTTATCAGCAAATAAACAAAACATAATATGTTTTTTTGGCGAATTGAGAGGACAAACTATGTATGTTGAATACAATGCTTGAGAAATGGCTCTAGGCAGCCAACATGAATCAAACAAAGGTAGAGAGCAGCCAGAAAGCAGTAAAAGAGAAGAACCAGTTGAGCGGCGGAGAATGCAAGACGCAAATAAAAGAGAAATATGCATGAGAGACGGGGAGGAAGGAAGGAAGGAAGAGAGGCGCTGACGACATACCGTCATCTTGGAGAGGCTCGCGTAGCTGATCTATCGGAGAGGGTGGGGGGGATGAGGAGGGCATTAATAATGGAGGAAGAGGATGTGAGAGAGGGAAGGTAGGCACTGCATGCAGATGCGAAGCAGGAGAGGGTGATCCGGTGATGGGTAGCGGTCGGTAGATGGAAACATGGGGAAGGCTACAAATGGAATGGCCGAGCAGGGGTCCCGTCCGTCCCATGTATGCCTAATACGGCTAGCTTGCCACTGTTGCTACTGTAGCCGCTCCGTCCATTCCATGCACGCCCACATCACATGTACTTTGTCCAGCATCTCGCCGCAACGTGCGCGCGTGTCAGAGTCATCAGTCAGTGATCTCGCTCTCGCTCTCACTCGGGCAGATGGTACGTGCACGATTGTGTGCTGCTTTTGCTTTTGCTGTGGAGAAATATATATTCATCCAGGTAAAGTAAGTCGCGACGTGCGTGGGAAATGGCCAAATGGGATAGGGGCAGCTGGTTAATTCATTCCAGCCTTTTCCTGTTCGGCTGCCCCGGACAACGAGGAGCTCGCTCTCCTTATTGCCCTCCGACGATCGTGGATGGACATCGGCGGGAGCTCGAGCTCCGTGGCCCAAAGGGGACAGCTACAGCTCTGCGCCGCACGTTGCGGTCCGCGCCCTCCTTGGTCAGGCAACGAGGCGATCGGTGGTGCCTGGCAACTCCAGCCGCTGCTTCTTTCGGGCGGCGCTGCTTGGTGCTCGTGCCTAGAACGCCAAGAGCGTGGCTGCGGCTGCCTGAGTCGGAGGCATGGGCCGCTCGCTGCGTGAGTTAAAGGGCGGCTGCGAATCATGCAGATCCGTGCCAGACCAACTTCCGTCAGTCGCAACCGAGAACGACCTCCTAGACGATGGCATGTTCTTCACCTCTGCAGAGGCGTATCAACATCAAAGGGTCCGAGCGTCACGTGAAGTAGAAGGTGGCCGCCACGAAGAAAGTTGCCCATCTCTCGAAGGAGCAGGCCCACACCGCCTGGCGTCTAGCCGGGATCCACTACTTATCCTCCTCCGATAGCATAAAAACCACCGACGAGGACGACCATGACTCCCCTTCGATCGCTGACGCCTATGTCAAAGACTAGAACCGTCACTCCGGAGACTCCAAGGGGAAATGACCATTGAGGGAGTGGTGAAGTCTAACTCCCTCCCCCCTGCCCCCCGCGTCGCCTCCCCGAGCAAGACGACCGAGGCGGCCCCTCCTTCCCATCGCCGCAGAGCATTTCCCCCTCTCTCCCTCACGCCGTTGTCGTCGGCTGGCGCGGCTGGGCGTTTGCCCGTGCGGCGTCGTGTGTGGCCGACGATGGCGGCCCCCCCTCTTATTCCCGTCACGATTCCCGGGCTCGGAAGGCGTGCTCCGGTGGCGGTGCTCCCGTGCTGATCGGGCGTTGGTGTGGCGGCGGCGCGACCCCTTGGCGGCTGGCGGCGGGGACTGGCCGGCGGCGCCCTGCAAGCCCAGATTTGGGCCCTTTGGGGCCGATCTCGGTTAGGGAGGGCCGGTTTGGACTCCGGCGGGTCGCCTCCGGCTGGTCTGGCGAGCTACAAGCGATGGGGGGAGGCGGCTGCTGTGTTGCATCTGCTGCAGCGCCGCGGTGGGGGCATAGCGGGCCCAACCTGGGCCTGGCTGGGCAGTTGGCCCGGCATGCTCCTGCGTCCGATCTGCTACCGCCTGAGCCGGTGGAGGTTATCTCCTCCCACGCGGTTGCGATACTGTCAATCCCTGTCTACGGCGGTTTCGTATCGGGCCGGCCGGCCTCGCGATGTTTGCCTTGGTGAGACGACGGTGGTGTCCTCGTGGTTGCGGTGGCGCATGTTGGTGGGCGGTTGGCATGGTGGAGCCGACAGTTAGTCCTGGGCTGTGAATGTGAGTGGTCGGGAGAAATCTCTGTCGGGTCTAGCCGGCACGAACGTGGTGACGCCTGTAGGCGCCGCCACCCTTCTTAAAGGGTGTCGGTTGTATCTCTCCGGCCCACTCCCCTCCGTGTACCGGGAGAAATCCTAGGACTCGTCCGGGCAGCAGCGTCGTCGTCGTCGTCGTAGTCCTTCTTGAAGTTGTTGCTTAGTATGCGGCAATCTGATGGCATTAGAGTGTGGTGGAATTCTCCGGTGGGCACAACAGTTGTGGAATGCTACAGCTTTTGTTGATCCGGTGTTGCTTGTATTTTTTTCTCTTGTTTTTTCTTTCGGACATGATTGTGCTATTCGCCACAGCGTGGAACTCTTTGATGTATTGGGTAGTTGCTATATTAATATAGCGGGACGAAAACCTATTTCGAGAAGTCTGACTCCCTTCTCTTCCACAAAAATCTACCTATCTAACTTATCAATCGTTTAGGCTTATCATATCTATGTGATAATGAATATTTTATATCCCGTTGTACGAAACTTGTTATCGCCAATACATATGTTTGCTAGTGATGTGTTTTAAGTTTTATCTACGTAAAATAGGGCCCGAGTAAGCCTCAGGTGTCTGAAGAAAAACTTCCATCGATCACTTCTATTCTAAACCATATGATATTTATCCAATGGCTATAAACAGATCCGACGTTGTTCATTTTCAACAAGGTTCTTCTTCCTCTACTGTAGCCGCCCCGCCCTACCCTCTACCTTCACCCACCGCCATGCTGGCCGCTACCCCGGCCATCCCTCGCCCCGTCGCACTGGTAAACAACTCTAGCAATTCCTTGCATCCTAAGATAGATAATGGAGTCACGACTTGTCCTAAGATAAATAATGAGGTCATGACTTTCCGCTAATATAAGATAGATAATGGGGTCATGTTTTCCTCCTAAGATAAATAATGAGGTTGTCTTCTTCCATGAGGTTCGGTGTAAAGAAAGGAAGAAGGTGACTGGCACGAGAAAAAATCCAGATACCTAAGAAATTGCAAAACCGCATAAAATATATTGATCACGTTGCATGAATAATATAGATTTAAGGGATCAAATTTGAAGGAGACACTTGCGAACACGAAGAAACAAAGCTGTGTCCGGTCATTGTTCACGGAGGCGTCTGGACGTGTTCGTGGTCGTATAGGAGGTTGCACTTGCGAGTTGCGGCCGTAGATGCTCTTACCTGAATGTCCGCTGTTGGACGCGCCGGCTGTCGTGGCCGGGGACGTGCCGGCGCTTCACCTCCAACCTCCTCGCCTCATGCATTTCAGGTGATCGCTCGCGGCCTGGCGCTAAGGTTACGCCGGTGACCTCGTAGCCAGCAGTGCTACCCGCCGTGCGTTGGAATCCAGCTCAAGATTGTGAGGGCGCGTCGGAGGACTCTACTCCGGCGGCCCGTCGTGTGGGATCTGGGACTGGACGGAGATCGAAACGAAACGACAAACCCGGGGTGGGTGGGATGGTCTCGGTGGATCGGGAGAATGCACGTGTCTGTGTGCATATCCATACAGTTGTGGAGTGGGCCCGAAGCAAGCCCGGCCCAGGTCCTCTCAGCGCCAGCCCGGCCCAGCTCTTACGCCTCCGGCGAAACACACACGCCGGGCTCGTCGCCGCCGGAGGGATGCGCGGCCATGGCACGGCAGGCCGAGGTTCCTTCGCGGCGAGGCACATGGGGCGCAGGCGGCCGTGGCACTCCAGGGCACGAGCCGTGCTGTGGCCCGTGGCTGCTAGCTCTCCTGTCTGCAGGTCAACGCGACGGGTGGCCGACGCCGGCGGTGTGGTTGCCAGCGCTCTGCAACTCTTGCTAATGCTGGAGCCACATCCCTGCTTCCGCGGGTCTCTGCTGTGATCATCCCGGCATTCCCGGAGGCTCCCGAACGTCGTCAAGCTTCCCACGACGACACACCCGGCACGTGCTCGACGATATGCCGCCGCACTGACGCCGCCGTGTGACTGCCCCGGTTCGCCTGGAAGCCACGCCGAGCGAATCCTCGGCCATTGTCGTGCTCGATGGGACGCCGGGTGTGTTGACGACAAGGTGAACATCGATCTCCGAGGTGCTTGCCAGCGCGGTTTCCCTTGGAGGTTTCTCCCTGCTTGTTTCTAGAGCTATGTGTGGATGCTACTAGCCTACTACAATAATGGCATCAGAGTTCCAGCTGTTTCTTTGGCACAATGGCAATCCAATCGGAGAAGGCGCATTGTGCAAATAGTAGCAAGGGAATACGTTGTTAGGCTGACAACTTTGATGTGCTGCTGAACCGTACAACCTGCTAATGAATTCAGTTGTTTGGCAGGGCAGCAGCAAGTCAGTAGTTCAGCAGGCACCGAGATCTGCAGTCAGTTTTAGTTAGGTCCAGAATTTTGTGCAGATACGGCAAAGAATGATCGCTCGTAGGATGGCATGACTCTGCCAAGATTCAGGTTAGCATGGCATTTCACGTAGTGGTTCAGTGGTGCAGTTCAAGCCTCAAGGTACCACAGTTTACAAGAAAATTGTATCCTTGAAGCATGATTTCAGCCAACACTGATGCAAAGAATGTTGGGGTTTGCAGCATTTCCTGGACAGAAGATGCGACTGCGACACAGTGGGATCCTGGAATCCTGAAACTTATAGTCCTTAGTGATCTGGTGTTTCTGGTACTAGTTTGAGATGTGGTGGTGGACAGGTACATCCTTGAACAAGAATACATGGCAACTATTCTATTTCAACTGCTGAAACTAGCTCAAGTGTTATTCCTTTCAGTGACTGGCATTTCCAGATTGTTTGGTTCAGTTCATCATTTGATTCCGCCACAAATTAATCATCCATCCATCGATGGGAAGGTACACATCGGATTACTCAGGATCTAGTGAATCAAGGATCTGCATACACACATGCTTCAGCTAGCAGCTAGTCATTTGCAGAAGCTGCGTCTGTGCGAGGAAGTCGGTACTCCTCTGGCTGGAGAGCCACCGCGAAATCCGGCAACGCCGGCACCGTCTCATGTCTCCTGTCAACATTGCTGTAGAGGTCCTTGTTGATGCGGACTTTGCAGTTGGAGTCCTTGTGGATCTTGTCGTGGAGGTACTTCATCGATCCCCATAGGGTCGGGCTCCTGCAGCAAAATTCAAGAACAACATGAAAAACACATACACATAGCTAGTATTGATCTACCTAGCTAGGTAAATTAATGGCTTTTTTTTTTGATAATATGTGTAGATTGCCTTGAAAAGGGAGATGCAGTGTGGAAGGCCTCGCAGACGACTCTGCTCTCCCTCAGGGACTCCTCCGCAGACTGCAGCGCCGCCATGGCGGCCCGGTGAGACTTCTCGGTGTTGCCCTCGTCGAGGATCAGCCCGTGGTAGTAATACGCCGCAGCCTGCGTGATATTAGTACTTTTTTGCTTAGTGACCAAAACTCAGTCATTTTATCATTTCAGAGTTCAGAGATATGAGCAAAGCCTGCATATGTACTTTTGCTTCCATGTGCTTCCACTTGACAAAGAGCCTGTGCTTTTCACCCCAGCCATCGAGCAGAGGTATGTCTGCGATGCTTTCATGTGCCTGCAGATGAAATCATCATGATTATACATATTTTAAAATTGGGAGAGATTACATTTTTTCTATGTTTTATTTGTTTATGAAACTATATTATGGTTGATTGACAATACATATATCTGACATTAGCAAACATAAGCGGAACTCTGACATATATATAGATATCATTATCCGAATAGAAGATGGTACAAAATAACCAGAAATCAGTGGAAATGAATCAATAATGATGCCTACCTGCTGCCAGCACTTGACCATCTCACATGCCAGCCTCCTTTTGACAGCCAGGGTAGCCTTTGGACTGTCAATTGCCAACCCAAGTTGAACATCAATTGCCTGGCAAACACAAACACACACACAGATAGCATGATCGATGAACTAACCGAGAAGCCGACATCTCAACTGCATGCTATCTTGCACCATGCATGATGAATCATGTGATCTCTCTCTGACTCTCTCTCTCTAGTTACTATCAGATGTTAACAAGAAAAACAAAAAGCATCGTTGTTATGTTACCTGACCGAGTGCTTGCATGCAGGTAGCTTTCAGCACCCCTTCAGACAGGTCCACAGGAAGACCTTTCCTACACGAAATGGCAGTCAGTACTCGGTCCTTTCTGAACAATAACTGAAGAAAAATGGAAGCTTGGAGCATTGCTCATCATGCCGGGCTGGCAAGGGCAAGTGGCAAGATGACCACCTGTTTTCAGCCGACATCCTGGGAAGAACATGCTGCATGGCGCACTCCAGGTGCCCGGCCGCCTTGAGGAATATTTCGACGGAAGCTCGTTTGTTCTCTGAAGAAAAAGTATTCGTCGTTCAGCCAGAAGAGTAAGAAACATTCAGAACTATAACCGACACCGGTTTTGAAAACCGCAATGAACGACCTTCGGATACTTTGGCGTGGTATCCCTCGAGAGACGTCTTTGGAAGGAGCAGGGAGTTTGCTTGTGATAAACGGAGCATGGCCATCATGTGCAGAACCGAGAGCACCTCGTACCAGGCGCTGGGCAGTGCCGTCTCCTGCCAACATGGAGACAGGTTAATAATCTTCAGGTTACATCCATGCAGAAGACAAAGATTGGCTATATCTGTGCAGTGCAGACCTCTGCATCATCTTCTTGGTTCATCCATGCAAACTGTATCTTGTCCTCCAGTTCGCTGCCTGCCAAGAGTCGAGTAACAATGATGGGAACACAAAATAAATCTAAAAAGTCATCAGAGAGAGATGGATCAAGCACAAGTTGTATAAGTTTAAATGGTGCATTACCATCTTTTGCCATCCCTAGAATGACTGGCAGATACTCTTCCAAGGCCTGCACAAGATCGGCCGATGTCGACGCCCCTGCAAGCACAATGTTCAGACCGTCAAATGCAAGATTTATTAAGACTGTCAAGTGCAAGGTTCAGACTGCCAGTTCCCAAATTCAGAATGTTACATTCTAGATTCAGACTGTCAGTTCCTAAGTTCAGAATGTTACATACTAGATTCAGACTGTCAGTTACCAAATTCAGACAAACACTAGCACTATCAACAACTGTGTGACACATGAAGCATGGAAGAAGACGAACCATGCTGTGTGGCAGCGCGCCTGCGGGGCTTGGTGACAGCGAGCGCCTCGCGGGCGGCCATGTTGGCGATGCGGTCCCTGGACGCGGCCAGCCGCTCGGTGAGCCGCCTGGGGAGGCTGTCGGCGAGCGGCGGCGGCAGCTCCAGGGGCTCGGGGACACGCAGCCCAGGAACAAACACAGCCACCTCGCCGATGCTCGCCGGCCGCCTCCTGATCAGCGCACTTGCATCATCCGGCTTGGAGCTGAAGCACCCCATCGAACGAAACGATCTCCTGCTGGTGAGACAGAGGCCGTGAAGCACTATGCACAAGAAGTAATTCAGAGGTGAGATTTTCCGGTGGACAAAGAAGAGAAGGCTCAGGGCCCCGTGGGTATGAAGTATGAAACTCGAGGTGCGCTAGGATCAATTCAATGGTGGTGCGCAAGTTGCATGAGGGGGAGGTGAAAAGGGGAAGAGGAGAAGCTGAGGCCTGGGCGCTACATAACTTTTGGTCAAATTGGAGGCCAAGTTGCCAGCAAACAGAGGGAGGGAGGGAGCCCCCAATTTATGTTGATCACGAGCCTCACATCCACGTCCAACTGCTAGCCAAAGACCAAAGTGGCCGCAGGCAAGGATCACGAGCATGGATCACACAGCTAAATTTCTCGCCTTTTCTCTTCTTCCCAGCTAGTTTTCATTCATGAAAACCTGTCACTTCTCACTAGTCCAAACACAGAGGGAAGCTAGCAGCAAGTTGCGCCGCGACTTTTAACTATAGTCTCAGAGGATTGTTACAACCATATTCATGCATGGTAATGATGTACACAAGTCAACTGCATACGAGATCCAACAAATGGAAAAGAGTCCGTGCTTCTTTCGAAAAGCAAGTCAAGGGTTAAGAACATTTCAGTTGGAAGTCGTCAGCATGGAGGCCTGAACTGAACCACAGGAAAAAAGAGGCTCCGGTGGTTTACTTGGCTGACCTGCTGTGATCACTGTCGGTCGACACCGCCGGCCCTCGACGACGACGAGGAATGAAGACGGTGGAGGGTAGGAGGCGTGTGTCGCCGGGGAAGTAAGGGGAGGGAAGCTCCTGTGAAGGAAAATGGCGCCCAACACCAACAGCTGGGAGGGAGGGAGGCTTGCTTTGGCCTTTTTAAAGCAGGGTGGAACCCGATGAGTCTGTCTGACCAACGGGACCCTCTCATAATCCCTGCGGTTTTCTCCTCCGGTCATCTCTCCGTGACTGATAGGCTAAAAAAAAAAAACTTCGTAACTGATGGTTGATGAGGATCGAGGATAAGGCCACGGATTGATCCGGTTTCCAGTGCGTTGCATGCAAGTAGGCCAACTACAGTATATGCGAGTGACGTGAACGTCGAGGATGGACACACTTCAAGTTTTGCCATGCCATGCAGACCAATGCAAGTTTTCTCCATTCTCCTTGATCCATGAATTTATTATTTATGCAAGAAAAAGGGTTTTGAGCGCATGCCAGCGGTATAAAATATGGCATACACGGTACACTTGGCGTACGGTTTGAGGTTTCTTCGCTGCAAAACAATGGTATACGCCAGAAGAAGTATGCTCCAGAATGGCACTTGATCCGACACGTGTCACCATATAAGTTAAGACTGACGGCTGTCGCAAGGAAAGGAAAAAATAATACGTAGGCCACTTGATGTAAGTCATGTACCTCTTGTGTTTATAAATAAAGAACAGGACATATTGATTTCTCGCCGACGAGTGGGTCCCGTGATTACAGAGGCTGACAATATGGTGATTCCGAGTTCGAGCTTTGCCTCGACGGCCTCCATAATCCATATGGAGTGTGTTTCATATGGATACAGAGACTGCTAATATGATGAGCCTGCTAGAGTTGATCTAAGCACATGGATGTTCATGATTGATTTGTACTCCCATTAGCTTTGTCTTGAGGAAAACTAAAATATTTGACCAAGTTTATACATAAACTTATTTGACATACACAATACCAAAATAATGGCATTGGAATCATTATTTAGTATATTTGTTATTGTAAAATTCTATGTTGTTTTCTATGTTCAGGCCGGGCCGGGTTTTGTTCAGGCTAAATTTGAAGCCCGAGCCTGGCCTGAATTTTCGACCAGGCTGCATAATCAAACCCGAGCCCGGCCCTGGTTTTTAGGGCCAGTCTCGGGCCGGGTTGTGGGGCCGGGCTGCCCATGCCCGGGTTTAATGTCAAGTGTTATTGCCGGTAAATGATTCAGCTTTTTATTTTTTGGTCTTTTTAGGGCGAACATGATCCGATTAATTCCATTTTTAAACCCGTTGTGCATGTGCATAGGATCAAGTTAAGGACGGGAGGTCGATGCACGCTTGCGAGCACGTCAAGAAACGCACCGTGAACAAGAGTGAGTACGTCAAGAAAAGAAACGACGATGGAATATAGATCAACAGAGCCGTCACCTGCACCTGCATTATTAATATTTTCCAAAAGGAGATGCACCTGCATTATTATTTATTACGGAGAAATAGCTTAGTTCAAGAGAGACACAGAAACATCAAAGCAGCCTGGACTGAAAGCTACTATTAGCAGGTTGCTCTGAGGTGCAGGGTGCCAGTCAGTTAAGTTCAGTGCGTTTGCGAGGGCGATATGATAGCTGCGTCTGTGCCGCCAACAACGTAACTAACGTATACGTTCATCGTCTGATGGAGATGTATCATCATGTATGTACCAACTGCACTGGATCACTCGCAGTCGTGCAAGCTTGTCAAGACCATGTACTTCTTAAGTTCTTATCTCGGTCTGTTCTACTCCCTCCGTTCCTAAATATTTGTCTTTCTAGAGATTCAACTATGGACTACATACAAAGCAAAATGAATGAATCAACACTCTAAATTATGTC
>CBMN010044056.1:49-10257 GCA_000582825.1 Hordeum pubiflorum
TAGGGCATATCTCCTACACCAACACGCTCGAAGGCTGTGGGTGGAGCTCGTGTTCGGCGGGTCTGAGTGTATGGGGCATGGACTGTCCAGTAATCCGTCGAGGACCGATCTAGCGCTCGTCCGGGTTTTGCAACTCTAGCAGTATCTGCAACTCTAGCAGATCATGCAACACACCGAGCTCTCTGACGCCTCGGGTCGGTTGATCTAGAAATGGTTCGCAAGAGGCACCTACTCCCGCAGTCATGATATACGACAACGTTCCATGGATCTACTATCTGCTACTCATGGAAACTAATTTGGAAGTACTGGGCGCCGACATGGTTGAAATTCTTCCACTAGTTGGCCAACCAGGACCGCTGAGAGGCTGGCTCGCCACGGCCTGCAACACCACCCACGTTGCCTCCTCTGTGACCAAGCGTTGGAAACGCTCCGAGACCTGCTGCTAGACTACCCCTTCGTCCGGCAGCCTGGCACGAAATCCTGGCCTGGTTGCGCGTCGCAGTCCCAATGCCCAACGAGGAGCCTACGCTCATGGACTAATGGTTGCACACCAAGGGAAACATGCCACCGATCCTACACAAAGCTCTGAAATCCATCGCGCTGCTCATGATCTGGAAGCATATAAATAGTTGGCCCTCCCTACATACGCTACTCGATAGGATCAAGGACGAGGCTTGCTCTTGGGCACCAAGCAAGCGATGCAACTAGTCTTCGACTTGTGCTCCCACAATCTTGGGTACGTCCTCAGACATTTGTAAGTGAACCCTTATCTTTTCAATGCAAAGAAACGCAAAGTCTTCGGCTTGTGCTCCCACAATCTTGGTACGTCCTCGGACGCTTGTAACTGAACCCTTATCTTTTCAATGCAAAGAAACACAAAGGTCTTTTGCGTTTTTTCTAAAAAGGTCCTCTGCTATGCATTCCTTTAGGTACTTAACCTAAATCGGGCAACGTATTTTAGGTTGCCTTACAACAAAGTAACTTTTCTAAAGGATGTAATGATTATCATAAAAAATTGAGATTAAACTCAATAGTATTTCAAAAAAATACATGCAAAGTAGACGGTAGAAGAAATGTGCATCCAAATACTACAGTGAAACAAGTCATACAGAAAGTTCAAATCCTGATTTCGATGTAATTTATTTGAAGGAAAGAGGGCCTAAAATGCTTCTACCATATTCAATTAACATAATAATCTGTTACAATGCCAAACACAACGCAACACTCAGATTCTATTTTTTTAAACCCATGACCAACAAAGCCCTGAATACTTTGAGCCCTAGCACACAGCAATGCAGACTTTCACGTCAACACTGCAAAACAGTTCCCTGGAATAATTTTATTCTCTTGCACCTCATTCCAACAGGATGGAAACAGGGTTAAGTCCAGGATCAGGAAAAAAATGTTTGTACAATCAAATCATTTTGTATGTGGAGGGGGGAGAAATAATTTCTTTTATCCCATTTGCTTTATTGAGAAATCCAAATCTCTAGATATACAAGCCTGGTAGCCAGCTGAGCATTACACCTGTGCTATGATACAATCTCACTAGAAGCCTGGAGGTACAAGATTCACAGAAAAACTTTACAGAGGAGGAATTAAGTTGCTGTAGTTCTGGGAACGGCACCAAAGAGCAGCACAAGAGTGGAACACTTGCATCCTATAGGTCATATGGTTATCTTCAAAGCTGCCGTCCCCAATGCAGATATGCTCAGCACCTATGGTGAACCAAACGAGCGGATGTATTTTAGGTTGCGGTTATCTTGATTGGACAACTCTGTAATTAAGAATCAAATCCTCCGGCTTCTTCCAAATATATGTCCGCACCGTCGCCAAACTCATCTCAGGTGACAGAACCTGCTGCACAAAGTATTCTTTAACACAACTGCACAATAATAAGTTGCTCCCAAACCACAAAATGTAATGTGGGCTTCCATTATGCCTTATAAATACTTGCCTGGTTGTTGCACAATATCTCAACTGAAGGTTTCAGCTTTTGCCATGGCTTTAGTCCAAGCCGTGAAGAACTCTCTAGGGCTGATGTGCCAGAGGTCAAACCCATGGCAAATGCGCTGTCCGGACTTCCATCCAATGGTTTCTCAAGAACAAGCTTCTCAACCACATAGTTAGCAACCTGTACACAGAAACAAATTCAATAGATAACATAAAATGAGATGATATATACCAAAAGCAATAACTTGTTCATAATATGTGGCTACATCATATTAACAATATTTGTATGATTCAGCTAGGGTACTGAAAAATAGCCAGTTAGACACCTATTGTCGAGGTAGTTAGCTGCTCAAAAAACAAAGGTAGATAAGAAAAAAAAAACTAGTTCGTTAGCTATCTCCACACTTCTTCCCATGTATGTAGCTGATTGCCATACGGTCCTTCCATGGATCGCCAAAGCTGCTTCTATCCTTCATCGTATGTCACTTTTTTTGTACCTTTTAACTGTGTTCTAGATAACTGATTTCAGTAACATCTTACTTTGAGAACTCGCAATATCCGTGGAGCACTGAGTTTCCCTTGTGTTATATTTGGTGCAGGTGAGCCTTCGGCCGGATGCAAATAAAAGCCACACCTACATTTCAAGAGGAGAAGCAGTGTCAGGAACTTATTTACTGAGAGCTAGAGTTTTCAGTCTGCAAGTGGTTCTCCAAATAAGGGTATATTGCAGAACAAATAATCACATCATTAAGTGAAGGTAATGAAAAAAGGGACAGACCCAGTGCTAGAAGCTCCCACACCAGGTGGGGTCTGGGGAAGGTAATACAGCTTCACAAAAGTTCAAGGATAAATAAACAGTAAAATCATAACATATTGAGCTCAAGGATGGATACTCACTCCACACCAAAATCATATACTCCCTCCGTTACTTGTCGCTCAAACGGATGTATCTAGATGTATTTCAGTGCTAGATACATCCGTATGAGTGACAAGTAATATGGGTTGGAGGGAGTATCATCTTTGGAAACATATCATGACTGACTGGGTGACTCGGAAAGTCATAAGAAAATGGCCAGAACAAAAAACTTGCGATAATTTAAAAGTTAAGCATCATCACAATAATATGGGCTTACAAACTACTCCAATAAAGTGTTTCGCCTTCTAAAATGCATTGCTACTCCAATTAGGAAGGTAGCTATATCCAAGGACGGGAAACATGTTTCAAAGATATCAAAGAAAAATATCTCGGGATAAAAAGATGTTGAGATGATAAATTACTTTGTGTTCTCTTTTGGAAATCGGCCGTTCTCAGCACAGTCCACGCACCACCATGGCAAATCATCCTCGGTTCCATCCAAATCGGTAATTCTCTTTCTCCAAGGCCCTCCACTAGAACTTTCCGTGATAATTGATGGAGGTGAAACCGTGGAGAACTCAAACGAGGGAAGTACATTATTTGCATGGTTTTCACTTCCATCATCAACGTCGGATCTTGGATGGGGTAAACTTTTCAATGATACATCTTTCCCTATTGAAGAATCACCATTGGACAAGCTGTGTGGGCCTGGTTTCGGCCTTCGTTTACTCCAATGAACTAACAAACCACGAAGAGTCTCATGAGCCAAATTAATCTGCACAATTTTTGAACAACTGTTCAGAAGATGACTTGCTAGTGGCAACCATACTTTGGCAAAGTGAATTTCTTTCACAGGTGTCATGAAAGGTTTACAGTAAAAATGAAATAACCAATATTAATAACAAGATATTTCCATTACAACTCAAGAACATAGATGAACTATTGATCCAACTAATTTCTGAACAATGAGTAAGCTTAAAAGAAAAAATAACCATAGCCCGCATTATGATATGTTTTTGTGCAAACCTTAAGATCTTCCTGTGCTCCAGTAACATTCAAATCAACCGCATATATTTCTGCAGAAAAGCATTGTGGAGTATCCAGGTGAACAGACAGGCACCCCAATCGAGCGTCCATGGTGAACCATGCAGGTATGCTAACCTAAAATAGAGAAGCATGTGACATAGCAATATGCAGAGCATTTTTAAACATAAACAAAAATATCATGATTTGGCAGTTTTACCATCTCAAACAACTCCTTTTTCTTATCATCAAACGAAACCTGCAAGCAAAATGAAGTGTCTTAACATTCTAGCAAACCTTCCAATTTACTCAAAAGAGATACATATGAACTGTGAGCTTCTCAAATTTGGATACAACCAAGCAATGCTGCTAGCTATTAACGTTTTTATATTATCCATGAGGAAAAGTGCACTCAAGACCTCGAGAGGGAATACAAACCTTGCCAAAATCTTCAATAACAGCTCCTCGAGTAATCTCCCATAATTTGACAGAACCAACAGTATCCTGTAAAATAGGATGAAGGTGGATGATGCCACTTGTTGCGTTTGATAACAGCAAAGACAATTTGAAAATATCTTATAATCACCTTTGTCAGGACATGCCTTCTATTATTCATGATCTCATGTTGAACTATAGCTGGAACTCCAGGAATAGTGAAAGATGGCTCTTTGTATACAGGCACCTAGAGTGGTTTAGAAAATAGAAGTTACTAACATGTACACCTGTGCAAGATGACCGAGTAAAAATAACTGTTGCCAGTCAGTCAACAAAAACATGTATAGAGTTGAGTAGATCATTGAAACATGAATATCATGAGCACATAATAGAAGACGAAAGGCAAAAAAAAAAAAACAGGTGTATCTGGCATCAATTTTGAATAGTGCCGAAAGTAGCATATAAACATAGAAATTACATAGCAAAAAAATATATCAATGTTTATTTGCCATCATCTCTGAGAAAAAAATAGATAGCTGGTTAACATGGGAAAAACAAGACCTCGAGTTAATATTACATGGCTTGCATTGCATAATCCCATAGATCCAGAATAATTTGCCACAAAGTTAACAGACATGTAAATATTTTCTATTTAAACAAGTCCTCCATCTATACCAATATAAGAAGACTCAAAAGGGGCAGATCCAACTAATCTCGACCATCAAACCATGCCAATCAAACGACCTAGATTACTTCAATGTTGAGCACTCAACATGTTTAGCATGCAATTAATATCATACATAATATCTAGGGGAGTGCTAATAACGAAATTAACGCGCAATTAATATCCTACCTAGTATCAACGTGCAACCAATATTTGACCTAATAGCAACGTGTGTTGCATGTACACGGTTACTAGTCAACTATAGGAGATGAAACTATCATCACAGAATGCATGTCTCGGTATTATAGCGCATCTCAAAAATGTGGCGTCGTTGCTCGGAAGCCAGAACATAACGTGTATAATAAAGTAAAGTAACAGATGAAAAGATGGCAACTGTCATGCTTACAGGTGCTGATCCTTCTAAAGAAGCTCTTGCTCTTGAGAATGACAAATTCCCAGCTAAGAATGAGCCACCCTTTTGAAAAACCTTTTGTGGGGTTTGCCCTTCAGCTGGCCATCCATAAACAGAAGAATCAGTTGTTGCAACCCATATTGTATCATCTTGCAAGGACAACTGTAGGATTGGGTGTTCATTTGTGCATAGTAAGACACTCTCTCGTGTGGAGAGGTCTGTCAGGTACACCTGTACCAACGGAAAACAGAGAAGTTCAGAACTTAGAACTATAGACATTATTCAACAAAATGAGATGTTTTACTCACGGACTGATCTCTTCCACCGCTATAAACATGACCAAAGGAAGGGGTGCTTGCGAGCACCCAAACCGAATCAGTGTGAACAGCATAAGAATGCACACAGCGCTGCTGTCCTAGATCCCATAGTCTGCGAAGTATGAACATATTTAGACAAGATGCAAAAAAATATTTGCAGCATCTACGCCATACTTGGCTTTAGGCATGCAGGCTAACGTGACCGCGTCGTAGCGACTGTCCACGATGCCGGAAATTAGTTAATCCACTGTTACTCTAATAAGCGTGCTGCGCTAATAATCTTCATGCAGGCGTTTATGAACTGTGTATTTACCTTATCATTGAGTCAGACGAGCCTGATAGACAATACCTGTAAAAATATGTTATACAGTGTTAACAAGTTTCAAACTTCTAATGAAAATAGATGGGATTCAACAAAGTTCCACAAAGCCTGTCAACATTATTTTGTGTTGATCAACACCATTTTTTAACCCTTGCAGCCAAAATTGGTAATTTAATCATCGAAAACCACATGTTCCTCTTAAATATGACACACCAGCTCCCACAAACAAACATCCGCATCCTAGTAAGTTTTTGTGCCATGTGAGTTATTTCCATCTCATCAACTAATAACACATAGAAGTGGCTGACATTGACCATTGCCTGACTAGGATAGCAACCAGCATGATGACCATGCAAATTAATGTCCCCTTCGGGCAATCAAGCGATTTAAGTGGTGAAGTTGCTGCTTTTGAACTGATGATCACGTGACTAATGCAACTTAAAAGGATAGTGGGTGATTATTTGCAAAAGAGAATGATTCAGCAATAACCTTTCTCCAAAATATAAAGGACTTGTTGTTGACTGCAACTATAGGAAACTAAACATGCTAGGCCAGGAACATGTATAGATGATAATTTATGGTCTACAAAGTTGTATATATGGAACACATAAATGGGCAATATTGTCTGGACTGTTCTATAATTCACTTTTGAAACATCTAATGTCATCATAACCACTCATTTGCAGAAAATGCATTATATAACAAGATTTTGCAATGGGCAAGTCCAGATAAAAATAGTAGTGCCACTGACCCACAGCTCTTTCATTTACGACAAATGTAGGATGACAGAAAACTGCACAGTAACTTGGTAAGCCAGGTACTACCATATGAAATAAATAAAAGCTGCCAACTGAAGGACATGTCAACTTACAGATAATAACTATAACAGCACTCAGCAGTAACTACAGAAAACTACTCCCTCCATTCCTAAATAGTCTTTTTAAAAATTGCACTACGGACTATATACGGATGTATATAGACATACTTTAAGTGTAGATTCATCCATTTTGCTTCGTATGTAGTCTATAGTGAAATCTCTAAAAACACTTATATTTAGGAACGGAGGGAGTAGAACATTAGCTACGCATTGTTATGGCAGTAGTTAGCACAAGAAGCTATGATAGATTCGGATGACAGTATGAAGTGCCACAAGAATAGGAATGGCAAATCAACTTTTACAGAATCTTGTTAGAGAAAGGAATAGTATATCTTAGATGAATCTATGAGAGAACTTTGAGTATGCCTAAACACAAACCTTCCAGTAGAATCAATAAGCAAAGCCCTGATATTGTCAGTGTGCCCTCTCAATTTCATGTTCTTAGAACCTGTCCTGGGATCCCAAACACGAACAACCTACATCAAACCAGTAGGAAGTCTATAAGAAAAGGTCCAAATAAAATAGCAGTTAAAGGATGACACACTTGCTCCTGAAGATGGATAGGGCAATACCTTTTCAGTACCACCAGACACAAGCAACGTCCCTGTATCATTCATATCCAATGCATAAACTGAATCCTTGTGACCTTTGGCAGCAATAGGACTGTACCCATGTGATTTTCCGTTGGTAGAAACAATGTTGCCACTAGAATTTACATTGCACAAGGTTGACAAAGCAGGTCCAGAGTTTCCATTAGGAACCTCATCCTCTTTTGCATCTACAGATTTGGCTATAGGAGCAATAGCAGCATCAAGATCCCATATGAAGACCTCACCACCAAGGCCACCAGAGGCTACAATATTGCTCTATAGTACAAAGGCACAAAAAGCATATAAAATATAGTAGATATAGAACTAATACTTCCACATAGTCATAGGTCTGGCAATATATACATTCTTTTCAGCCGTAGCAAGACATATGACATAATCAGAATGCTGGCGGTGAGTCTTGGTACAAGCACCATCTGCTAAGCAATTCCACACCTGTAAAAAATAGATATTGGGGATTAGTATGGCGTTTCTGAAACACGCCTCCCAAACTTATTTTATAACGCTGTAAAGAAATAGACACACAAACATATATTGGTTAGGCAACAAAAAGTAGGCAAAAGCTGGATTATTATAATTCACCTCAATGCCAAATGTAGTCTAAAAAAGCATGCAGACACACGACAAAAAATATCTAAAAATAGGGACCACGGAAACAACAAACTTTGGTGTCTGAGGAACAGGAAACAAGATTTTGGCCAACAATAATGGCATCGTTAACCTGCACAACAAAGATAGCTGCTTGTAAAACAAGGCAATACTTCAGCAGTGATACAAGAAGTCAACAAATGTAAGCAGGAACTACCAGTTCAAGTCCTGGCGGATTTATTTCTCCACCCACTAACAGAATCTACTGCCTAACTTTCATAATTGGACAAATAAAACTATGTAGGACTAGAAGAATCGTCCATCCAGCCCATCTTGTTTCACGCAAATAAAAGTAACAACGAATGTAGCAAATATGGCAAAGGACTGGCACTGTTCCCTACTATTGTCCAGAATTCCGGATGGCCTCCCACCCATTTACAAAGGATACACAAAATTGAAATGATTGCATAACCTCCCACCCACGGTATTTGATAAAGAATTTGAGATTGCATAATCTCCAGTATGCTAATAAAGCTTCCTGAGAGGACAGGTTGTCACAGAACCATGGAAACATTGCCAATTTTGGAGCAAAAGAAAATGCAGCATCTAGCAACAGTTAGAATTGATTTGCAAAATCTCAAAGTTACTCAAATCAATTCAGTGAATTTACTGATGTAAAAATCGCAAACATATAGAGTTCCTTTCGGTTACTGGTTCAAAGGGATAACTCACTCTGACCCCTACTTTTCCCCATCAAAACTAAATACTTCCTATAATTTTGGAACTGAAATATTAATGATCCCACATGTAGCAAATCAAGCTGGACAAAGTAATGTGCTTCACCACGACACTAGTCAGGCGAAACACAAGCACTAGACAACTAGGTAGGAGGGCGGTGCCCACGCCTAGGCATCTGCAACAATGATAAACGACCCCCCAACCCATCCCACCCTGGCATAGGGGGGGGAGAATAAACTGGTGCTGGTATTAGTTCAGAGGCCGAAATACATGGGTGATGGGGGGATGCACCCGCACCTGGACAGTCCTAGCGATGAGAATAGGGTCAACTGAGACTGATCTTGAATAGATGGATCTGGCTAGATTCAATTGCCTACTGCGCGAAGAGCAAAACACACGATAATCTGAGCAAGCTAGGTCTTCCTTACCAGCAAAAGGGATCGTGTCCCTCCCGGATGTCCGTGCCAGTCCAAGGGCAGCAGACGGGATCAGCGGAGAAAGATCACACGAGAACATAGCCTCGTATCATGCGTCCTTGGGTGGGAGGAGGCGGCAGCGGAAGACAAAGAGGAGGAGGAGGAACTCAGTGTGGGCTTCAGCGGTGGGAGACTCAGGGGCGATGCTGCGGGATTGGGAGCAGAAGGTGCCGCCGATCGATCTGTTTGGGGTGGATAGGGGTTGGGGTGTTGCGGAGTGGGGCGGGGTTTTGAGCGGCGGCGGTAGCGGTTGTCGCGGCGAGGTGAGGGCGCAATGGGGGGCGGAGCGGGGAGGAAGAGAAGGAGGGCGAGGACGAGGATGCAAGTGGGTCAATAGAGGTGTCGTGTGCTTCGGCTTGCAAAGGTCGGGCCGATCCGGGCTGGGCTGGGCAGGTCAGGTGGGTGAAAGTGCATTATATTGACCAAAGGAGGGGTAATTAGTCGATTTTGACAAATTCGTCACTAAGAGTTACTAGTTGATGATTTATCAGAGTAATAAAATGCATGCAGCGGATAAAGTACTCGAGTGCAAGCATAACACGGCAATAGCAAAGTTGCCATGATGAAATAAAGCATACACATAGCATAAGTAGTGACTAATCAGGATAAGCAGGCGAAAGACAAGGTGAGTGAAGAATTTGGATTAAGGAAATTGAGAAAGTCTTTAGTTAAAGTCTTCAAACAGTAATGATCGGTTTCATCAACAAGTAAACGAGGAAATGAAAGGCTTGAGGAAATAAAACTAGTTGCTCGGTGAAGACAATGATTTGATCTACCAGTTCCAATTACTATGACAGTCGTACATCTGGTTTGGATCGACTTAGTATTTAAACCAAAGGACAGACAGTTCCAGGACACACAGTCCTTACTGTATTCTCCTTGAGCTAAAGTCACACAGACTCCACCCAAACACTTGTGGTAAGTCTTCAAGGTAGACTT
>CBMN010044058.1:0-12474 GCA_000582825.1 Hordeum pubiflorum
CCCATGCAGGTCGTCGCCATGGACGACCAGGAGCTCTCTGCCTTGGCTGCGAAGAGAAGCCCCACGCCGCCGCCTTGCTCTGTCCTGGATCTAGGCCCTCTCTAGTAGCCGCTGCCGGATCTCGTCTGTCGCCGCCCGTCCGCGCCTCCGGCGACCCCTGTCGTCGCTGCATCGAACTGTTGATACCATTGACAGCACGCACGGGATCGATTTTTTTTTGATTTTTAAAATTAATAGTAGTAACGCGGGTCACATGCACGCGCTACAGCACGCTACTACTAATACACATACTAGTAGCGCGGGTGCACCCGCGCTACTACTACAAGTTAGCTGTAGCGTCGCACCCGCGCTACTACTATCTGTTTATCCCGCGCTACTACTGGGCTTTTTCGTAGCAGTGATTCCTTCACATCATCGTCTTCACTCTCCACACACCTCCACCTCACCTTCTCCTACTCAGCCGCGCCACCATGACTTTCCCCATGGCCACCTCCACCGCCTCCACGGCCGCCGCCGCTTCCCTCCGCCTCCTCCCGGCGCCGGCCAACCCATCCTCCCGCACTCTTCGCTTCCCGCCCATCCTCCGCCGCGCGCCCCGGGCCCTCTTGTCCGTTTCCGCCCTCAGCAAGCTCTCCGAGGCGTCCCCCGTCCCCATCCCGCAGGAGCCCACCCAGACTTTGCCCGACGAGGACGCGCTTCCCCCTAGGCCCGGGGTCTACGGCGTATTCGATCCCGCCGGGGACCTGCAGTTTCTCGGGATCTCGCGCAACGTCAGGGCCAGCGTCGAGGGGCACCGCAGAAAGGTGCCCGCTGACCTCTGCGCCTCCGTCAAGGTATACACAATCACGCGTCACCCATTGCATAGGATTTCAGTTACATCATGGAATTGGATTGCGCAGAGTGTCCTATGAATTGAATCATGACAATTGATTGCTTGCCTCGTCCTACAGTGTTTGATGATGAATGCTCTGAAGTGATCATGGTTTCTTCTCAACCAGTTTACCTTAAGGGTTTGTTGCTATACACAAATATATGCGCTCCTGCAATCATTTTGATCACTTCTGCAAAAGATTGCCCTGTCCCACGGACGCAGCGTTTTGGCTCATAGGTGCATATGCACCTATTACGAAAAATATGTAAAAAACACATTTTAAAAAGTAAAAAAATGTAGAAAAAATTCAGTGTGTACATTCGGACATTATATGCGCGTGCACAAAGTTTCGGTGAAAAAACACATTTTTTGTGGCATGTACAAAAAAGACAAAAAAATGCCTCGTGAATAGCTGTAATCAAGGATCAAAATTTGTCTTTTTTACACAAGCAACAAAAAATGTCATTTTTTGCCGAAACTTTGTGCACACACATATAATGGCCGGATTTATCCGTGGGATTTTTCGTCGTAATTTTTTAACTTTTCAAAATGTGTATTTGAACAATGGGTGCATATGCACCTATGACCCAAAGCCAATTTCCGCTGTCCCACGGTCTTGCTATACACACTTAATCACTAATGACTATACCCTCTGTTCCTATATATAAGACGTTTTGGCAGTTCAATTTAAACTGCCAAAACGTCTTATATTTAGAAGCAGAGGTAGTATGTATCAACTCTCAGTTATCTCTCTTCACGTTTTGACATACTACTTGAGGATTTGATCACACCTATTTCTACAGGTTGCAATACCAGACGAGGAAACACCAGATAAAAGTGTCCTGACTAATGCCTGGAAATCATGGATGGAAGAATACATAGCAGCCACTGGCAAGGCGCCACCGGGGAACGTTGCCGGGAACCACACCTGGATCGGTCCTCCACAGAGACCTGCAGACCTGCGTTTGACTCCTGGTCGCCATGTTCAGCTAACTGTGCCGCTTGAACAGTTGATTGATCGGTTAGTGAAGGAGAATAAAGTGGTTGCCTTCATCAAAGGATCAAGAAGCGCTCCCCAGTGTGGGTTCTCGCAAAGAGTGGTGGGGATCCTGGAGGCACATGGAGTGGATTTTGCATCCGTAGATATTCTTGATGAGGAGCACAACCATGGGTTGAGAGAGACCCTCAAGACCTACAGCAACTGGCCAACCTTCCCACAGGTTTTTGTTGGAGGAGAACTTGTGGGTGGATGTGATATTGTTTCATCCATGGCCGAAAAGGGGGAGCTTGCTGCTCTATTTCAGAAATAGCACTCTCACCTTGGAGTTTAAGTAATGTCTTATTTTATCAGGTGCAAAATGCAAGCTTATCTCCTGTATTGTTGCAATAATACTTAGCTTATTGTAAGGCACAAAGTTCTTGGCTCAGAAACACATTGATTCGATTTAGATGAGGCAGTTTGTACTGTGAAACTTACTGGTTGTTCTGAGAACAGGTTTAGCAAAGGTGTTTGTGTGTATTTTTGTGGTCGTTTCACATTTGCACAAGAATACATTGTAGCTACACGAGAAAGTATGTGGTGCATAAAGTGACAAAATCGCTGGACTGAGTTCTAAGGTTCAACTCAGAAAAGTAAAATTAAAACTTGAAACATTTTTCTAGGTTCACTTTGCAAACTATGTGATGACTGAAATGTTTCTTGTTGCCTCAATACTTCCTTTATTTTCTTCTTTCAAATTAGAAGAAGATAAAGCTATCTGCATTTCAAGTGTTCAGTTGATTTATTTGTCAGTGTGCTCTAGAAGTGTTGGATCTGTACAATGAGGAGTCAAGAGAGTAGTCCTTGTAGATTTCTGGAACAGATTGATTTTCTATTAATGACTTTTACTATTGGAAGAAGTAACAGAAAAGAAGCAGCAAGCTTTCCTCTACCATATGTTGGCTGGTTATCTGTATACTCTACCAGAAGCAAATATAGCAGGTAAGCTCAACACTTGATGCAGACTATGTGATTTGAAGGAGAAGGTTTGTCAATCAATCTTTAGGAAAGTTTCCACTGGAGGCAAGATATCTTCCAAGCATGACTTATTCAATTAATTCCAGGATCATGGTAAGCAATGAGTCAACCTGTTTCTTCTTGATTCGGTTTTGAGCACTCCTATTTGAACTTAAATCAGAATGGGTTCTACTGTCGCCATTTTTGCATTATTTTCTGCCATTACTAAACAGTGTTTTTCTTTTCTCCAGCAGAAGTGAAGAAGCCATCATAAATTTGGTGGGGCTTATGGGTTAGGAGTTGGACGGATCGATGGTCATCCACAATTACCAGGAAGCTTCTGATGTCATGTTACAGCAGACTGGCCAGGCATGCTGTGAGGACGAGCGCTCTACTGAATGCTCTCTTTGCTAGCCTTTTCCACCTCAAGCAAAATTGATGGGATTTGGGGCCTTTAGGCTAATTCTCGTAAGTCTTCTATTCTTAAACATTTCACATGGCTTAAATTTTTGATATTATCGTATCTTTATGGTTATTACCTTTTAGCTTACCTGAATCTTAAGAAACATTTACATCATGTGATGATATGTCCAAGATACCGTCATACCGCCAATGGTTTTGAAACCTAGGAAGTGAGCCTAGCTCATTTGGTTGGGAGAGTGGATGTACAACCCCACCATCTGGGTTCGAGTTCGCATGTATGCAGATTTAGGTTCCTGTCTATACTGTAGGGGTCTACGTTGCAGTTTTCTTTCAAAAAGATGATTTAGAACCTGTGCAAATATGATGTATAGATCATATGGGTAGTTCAATCTCCTCTGAGACTTGCGTGGCTAAGGATATGTGGAACCAAAAAGGTTGAGTGCTTGACTACACACTATTCAAAGCTGAATTAACACACTGTTCCTTTAATAGTTTCATGGAGTTGCATATGGGGTTTTGCTTACTTTTCTATACTAGCGAATGGTGGGTAGACCGTTTTCCCCACCCCCCCACACACACCCACACAATGAAATGTATTAGATGCTCACAGCACAGAGAAAGCAATCAGTGGGGCAAGGTATTCAAGCAGGACGAAGGATGCATGTTTCTATAGATGCCTGGCAGTTCGGTTGATTGGCCAACACGGGAATACTGAATGGACTATAAACAAACAAGGAATGTGTTGTTCTATCCTAAGAGCTGGATCATTTCTTGTGCTTACACGCGTGTCTTCTTCTCTACCTTAGGAGTTGGATTCTTTCTTGTGCTTACCTGAGCATCATCTTGTTCCCCACCTGTCCCGTCTCTTGCTTGCATGCGTGCCTTCTTCTTCTCTACTCCTTCCGTCCCACAATATAAGAGCGTTTTGGAAGCTAACATAGCTTGTAAAACACTCTTATATTGTGGGACGGAGGGAGTACCTTTTTGGTGTGTCTGTTAGGAGATAGATGCGCAGAGGAGCACGTGTTGATTATGAAATCTTGTTTCTTCCACAAACAGTAAATGGTGTGGCTATCCTGAATTAATGATCCTCATTGCTTCCTTGCTGCTGCGATTCTTTGGTCGATCTGGACATATCAACGATCATATGTTACTGTCAACATAGATAATTATTATCGCGGATTATTCTGTGTAGATAGTTTCGTGTGGTTAACAAATTCCGACTCCTTAACTTAGTACCTACGGATGTGTATAAAGTTGCCGCTGATTGAGGAGGGGCCTGTAAAGTGTGTCCATCTAACCCTTTATTCATTAGGTGCCGACTTCTTTACACTCCCTCACCCAATGTAAATACAGTAATACTGTTTTGCTATTAGATGCATATATGTGTTTCATTGGGAGTTAGCTTTCTTCTTTTAAAACAGCAAGTGCACCTTTTCGGAGTGAGATGTGATACTGATAGTGACGGACCGACAGCTAAACCTTAAAACTGCAACAGGCACATGTGCATGGATTTGTGCATGCTTAATGTATCTGGTGATACTTAGGTTGATTGCATCTTAATGTAATTTTACAGTCTCGTCTACCTTTTCTGAATCTTATGTAATGTTTACATCATGTGATGATATGTCAAGGATATAACTATAAATTTTATGATATATAGAAGCATCATACTCACTAACATGTCTATCTTTCCTATGAGAGTTGCTAGGTTAAGAATATGTGGGGAAAATAAGCATGACTACAAATCCCTCAAAACTAGATTTCCACTGTTAAATTCATTGTGTTGTTACAGGGTTGCACACCGTTTTTTCTTCTCGATTTTGTACATGAGCAAATTTAGGTTAGATCCCCACACAGAGATGTATTACGTACTCAAAGAGAGAGAAACTACAAGCAGATAAAAGCATCGTACTAGGAGTAGGAGGTATTCAGTAAAGGTAGAAGGATCCATTACCAAAGTATTTTGTTTCCAGAGATGGATTAGTCGGTCTGGAGTAGTCGATGGCATCCGGCATCAAGAATATGGTGTTTGTTCTACCCTACGAGATGGATCCTTCCTGATGCATACACACACGTCTTCTTCTTATCCACCTTTTTGTTTGACCACTAGGGTTGTACTAGGAGCACGAGCTGATCAATGGATCACCTTGTTCCTTATACAAGCGGTTCAGAAAGCAACCAATTCCGTGCCTATCTCAAGTTCATGGTTTTGTTTGCTTTCTTGCTACTGCAATCTTTTTGCAACGTGGACATATGAATGATCACATGATAAAATGTGAATAGTTATTATCGTTGTACTACTTGTAAACAGTTCCGTAGGGTGAACAGATTCTTAGGATTAACAAATCCAACATGTTAGTCCTTGCGTACGTGCACTGAGTTTTAGCCGATTGAGAGGGTCTACAGAAAGTTTGTTGGTTGTATCCATCTAGATCATCTTTAGTTGCCGACTTGATATTTCCCATCCCATCCACGAATAGAGCTATGGTGCTGTAGTACTATTAGATGCATGCATTCTACTTTCATTGGTAATTAGCTTCTTTAAAAAATAGCTGGTTAGCATGTACTACCTTTTTGGAGTGAGACATGATACTGATAGTGACAGTTATCACAGACTAGGAGAAAACTGCACGCTTGGAAAGCGACTAACTTGGGATTTGCTTGGCTTCCTTCCTAAAGTGGCGAACTTGGGATTTCCCTGGCTTCCTTCCTAGCCTGGCAATAATTTCTTGTGCACACACACCAAACATGTTACATGGATTTGTGATTTTTGGTTCCTTCACTAATTTCTCTAGTGATGCTTAGGTTTATTATAACATCAGTTATTTGTCTGAGAAATGTTTACGCTGATGATGTCCAGGATATGGCTAAAGGTTCTAAAATCTGCACACCTGGGATTGATATATACTTGCATCATGCATATCATACATGTAGGTTTATTTCCGCCCCAAAACTGCTGGGTTAATGATATGTAGGGAAAATAAGCTTGAATTTACAGACCCTAAGATTGGTTGCATTTTTATAGGGCTGCGAATGTGGATTTTTTGTGTTTCTCAATTTAGGATTGGATCCTTGGAGGAGATATACACACCAGCCAAAAGGAGCAACTTGAACTAGAAGCATAGAAAGCTTCTCACACCAAGAGAAGATGGATAGATATATTCAACAAAGGAAGAAGTTGGATTGCCAATATAGTTTCTTTCCATTCCAGAGATGGATTGGTCGGTCTGGAAGAGCCAACGGCGACCGACCATAGAGGCCCCAAGAATATGCTTACAGGCACGTCTTCTTGTCCATCTTTTAGGGGGAGAAACCACCGTGCCCCTTGCACAAGCCGTTGCCTATCCCGAATTCATGATCCTTCCGTTGCTTATGTGTGCAGATGGTTGGAGTTTTTTTTCTTTTGTTAAATGTCAACGTATAATCGTTTTCAAATTGGATGAACCGTTAATGTTAGTAGTTCCTTGCGGAGGTGCAGAAAGGATCAGCTGACCGTGTTGCTTTATATATAAAACGGGGCGAAAGACTTTTTCAGAAGGATCAGACGGCCGGTTGAGGTGCCACGGAGGGAGGGAGATGTCGCTGTTGATTGTATCCATCTAGGGAAGCATTTATTTAGTAGTTGCCGACTGGCTTGCTTTTGATTTCCCGTCGAATCTGTAGGTGTAGAGTAGAACTAGCGGTGTAGATGGATATAGATATAGATAGATGCAACAGTTCATCGGAAAGTTGCTTTCCTAGCTTGCCTAGGTAGCATCCACTGTTAGGAGTGGACGTTGATAATGACGGTTTGTTCAATGCTGGAAGAAAGTTGGCTGTAGTATGACGATGGATCTCCTCTCAAAGGGAAAATGTGATTATTATTTTTTCCTTTCAAGTTTCAAAAATTTCTGAAAAAATACACACATACATATGGATGCATGCTACTTGTTTGTAAAGTTTCATGATGAAATACATTTTGACGTGACACTTTTTTTTTGCGGGGTAAAATAGAGTTTTATTCCATGGTGACAGGGTTACAATCTACTAATACAAGATTCTGAATAAAAGGGGGGCCTCGTTGTAACCAACAAGCGGTATTGCGAGCCGTGCGATCATAATTAGCTGACAGTGAGAAACCCTATTTTGAGAGCGGCCTATCTTAACCGGAACAAACTCTTGTTTCAACATGAGCATCTTTATATCCTTCATCAAGTGATCATAAGGCGATTTGGTGATGGAAAAATTTAACGGAGAAGAAAGAGCTCCCACTGAATCAGATTGCACCAAAATAGAGAGAGTAGATCGTTGAATGGCTAATGACATTCCTTCCTGTATAGCTAGAATCTCCGCCTTCAGTTCATCGTTACAAAAGAAAAGCAAGTGAAAAGCTGCAAAAATAACCTCTTCCGTGTTGTTGCGGAGAACCATCCCTGTCCCCGCGGAACTGAAAGACCTAGCCAGCCCGGGGGCGGAGCCCAGGCTGGCTCTGGTGGTTTTGATTGTTCAAATCGGTGATGGAACCATCTACTGGGGTCTTGCCCTTGATCATCTGCTCTACATTCAATACTTTCACGTCACGTATGGAATTAACACATTTTGATGTGACACTATTAAGTATATATATATATATATAGGATTTTTTTTTGTAGCTCACAACAAAATTTATTTCATCACAAAATCTTACACAGATGTAGTGTACGTACTTCCTTCGTTTCCTTTTACTCCGCATATAAGATTTGGCCAAAGTCAAACTATACAAAGTTTGATCAAATTTATATCAAAAAATATAAACATCTACAATACTAAAACTATATGGTATGAAAATACATTTCGTGGTGCCTCTAATAATATTGATTTCATATTGGGAATGTAATATAAAATTAATCAAACTTTACAAAGCTTGATTTTGACTAAACCTTATATGCGGACTAAAAAAAAACGAAGGGAATACATCTCTATGTACGTGCATTGTTTTCTATATCTTAAAAAAAATGGTTGATTTTTGATTTTTTTCAAAATTCCGGTCGATGGAGCCTTTAAAGCCGAAAATCCTCGCTCGCGATCTCGTGTCCTTTTTGCCTGCTTCTGACGACATGCTCTCGTCGTACCCCAAAGGGGTCCTAAAAGAAAAATCCGGCAAGGCGGACGCGCCATCAAATATTGACTCTGCACGACCGATGGTCTTTTGGCACGTGAGTCTTCGCGCCGGATGAAGAGTCTGACTCCAGAACTGCAATGACTTCCTTCGGCCACGGCCCACGGGGACTCTTCACCGACGGGCGAGCAGTCTGGTTCCAGAACTGCAAGCATCTACAACCGGACCTTTAAACCCGTTTGGATAGATCATCTGGTTACTAATCGGTCATAAAATAATAATTCAGACGGATGTTTTAAACGGGCCTCAAATGTTCGGCCTGACCGGTAACCTTTATATCCAACCCAAATATGAGACGGATATGGGACGTCCGGACGCGTCCGTCACGTCCAACCCCATCGTAGTTTGCATCAAATCTACCCTGTCGACCTACGAATCCATTTACTCTCTCCCATCTTCTTCCTCCTTTGCATCGCCCGTCTTGCAGCTTCGCTGTCACGCGCGCTCCGCAGCCATTCCGAGCGTTTGCACCGCCAGCACTGCCACAACACTCATGTCTCCCGTCTTCATCATCGGGGACGTCGTCGCTGGCCCGGACGCCACCGCGGTACGTCTGGCAACTCCCGAGCTCCCCCTTGCACTCTATGTGTTCGACACATTGTCCGACCTAGATTTTTTGTGATCTTTCTAGGGAAGAAGTTGAATTCCGATGTTTCGTCGGACGAGGAGTATGGACCGACGAAGCTTGATCAAATGATTCAAGATGAGTTCTTCGACTCCTCGGATTCGGACGAAGAAGTGGGTATGATCATGCTCATGAGCATGCAAGAGGAAATCGACCGACAAGTGGAGCATATTCTTAATTTCAAGGGCTCAATCAAAGGGAGAAGAGTGATCAATCGGGATAGGGTATCCAGAGCAAACTACTGCACAAGGACTACTTTGCTCCGAACCCAACTTTTCCGGATGATCCATGGTTTCGTCGCCGTTTACGCATGCGAAAACCATTGTTTTTGCGCATTGTAGAGGGAGTGGAGGCACACGATGTCTACTTCAAACTCACAAGGGATTGTTGCGGTCAACTTTCTCTCTGTGCTAAGCAGAAGTGCATGACTGCTCTGAGGATGCTTGCACTTGGTACTGCCGCAGATACCGTTGGTGAGCTAGTCAGGATGGGGGAGACCACATGCCTTAAGACTACTGTCAATTTTGGCCGCGCGATGGTGCAGGTGTTTGGAGTAGAGTATCTGAGAGAACCAAATGTGCATTACACAGAAAAGTTGTTGGCTATTGGATTGGCCAGAGGGTTTTCAGGAATGTTCGGATCAATTGATTGCATGCATTAGCAATGGAAGAACTATCCCAAAGGTTTGCCAAGAATGTATCAAGGTCACACCAAAGAGGCCACCATCATACTAGAACCGATGGCATCACATGACTTATGGATTTGGCATGCTTTCTTTGGAATGCTGGGTTCTCACAATGACATCAACGTGCTTCAACGATCTTCGGTGTTCAGAAGGCTTTGCAATGGGGAATCAGCACTGTGCAACTACACCGTCAACGGCCGCGACTACAACATGGGATACTATCTTGCCGATGGCATCTATCCTCAGTGGGATGCTTTTCTGAAGACCATATCCGAACCACAGGGCAACAAACAAAAGCACTTCGTAACAATGCAGGAAGCAGCTAAGAAGGATATGGATAGGGTATTCGGAGTGCTTCAAGCTCGTTGGGGAATTGTTCGTGGAGCTGCAATGATGTGGGAATCACAAACTTTGTGGCAGCTGATGACATGTTGTGTTGTTTTGCACAATATGATTGTCGAGGATGAGGGTGATGATGTTGCCCAAACTAATGATTTTAAAGCGTCGGGAGAACAAGTTCAAATCCCGAAAGATCAAGATGCAGCTCAGCTTATGAACTTTCTACAGATGCATCAAAATCTTTGAGATCATCATGTGTACGTGCAACTACTCAATGATCTTGTGGACCATGTGTGGACCTATAATGGAAGCCAAAGAGCTGATCATTGAGTTGTGCACTTTAAGTAAATTTTATGTAAACGCTATTTAATTTTGCTACCAAACATTTGTTATTTACGTGAGATATTGGTGTATATGATCGACGTGCATGGAGTTGCATGGATTTGAGAGTCCGGATTTGAGATATGTGGATGCTGGGAGCAACATATGAGGGGTCGTCCGGATGCTTCCGCAGGCGTGTCCGGGCGCGTCCTCGGACGTATAGAGGGCCGAATTTGCCAAGTCCGGTTGTAGATGCTCTAAGGCCAACTCCAACGGTTGACCCTTAACGGACGTTCATTTTGTCTGGATTTGATACGTTTGGCCCGGGGAAAAGGGCGGCGTCTGGCCGTTTTTCTAGATGCGTTGGCACTGCGCCCAACGCGGCCGACGCATCTGGTCCGTCACGGCCGGTCGGAGGCCAAATGTAGATATTTTTTATACTAAGTATTGCAAATAGTTTTACAACCAACTAAATAAAACACTGCACAAATAAATAAACCAAGTCATCTTATAGTTGCATATGAGTATGCCAATCACACATTTCATGATGGAATAGGATGGACTGTTCAAACATTGTCGGTTCTTGGTGCTCGGGTACAACATTTTTACCCTGATATTCAAATCCTTGGTCCTACAGGCTGTCATCACGCTCATCCTTCACGATCATGTTGTGCATAATCACACAAGAATACATCACCTCCCAAAGTTTCTCGATGCTCCATGTCAGTGTTGGGTGTCAGAACGATAGCCCATCGAGACTGAAGCACACCAAAAGCACGCTCCACATCATTCCTAGCACTCTCTTTTGATTGAGCAAATCTATGTCTCTTCTCTCCTTCTGGATTGGATAATGTCTTCACAAGAGTTGACCACTGAGGATAAATACCATCATCTAGGTAGTATCCCTTGTTGTAATCGTGAGCATTGATCTCAAAGTTGACCTCTGGGTAGTGGCCTTCTACAAGTCTTGCGGACACTGGAGAACGCTGAAGCATGTTGATGTTATTGTGAGAGTTAGCCATGCCGAAGAAAGAGTGTCATATCCAAAGATCTTGTGAGGCCACCGCTTCTAATATGACAGTGCAACCTTTAACATGCCCCTTGTACTGCCCCTGCCAAGCAAATGGGCAGTTCTTCCACTTCCAATGCATGCAATCTATGCTGTCAAGTATTCCCGGAAAGTATCTATCTGCATTGATCGCCAAGAGTCGGGTTGTATCTGTGGCATTTGGCTCTCTCGAATACTCAAGGCCAAACACTGCTACCACGGCCTTGCAGAACATGTACATTGATGCCAGACATGTGGACTCACTCATGCGGGCGTACTCATCTATAAGATCACTGTGAATACCATATGCAAGCATACAAATAGGCGCAGTGCATTTCTGATAAGAGGAGAAGCCAACCTTGCCAAGGGCATCCTCCTTGCACTCAAAGTAATCATCAAATTCTACCACTCCCTCTCGAATACGATTGAACACATGTCTTGCCATCCAGAAGCGGCGCGGAAAAGATGAAGTTTGAAGAGTGGCCCATCCTTAAAGTAATCGACATAGAGCAAGGCATGACAGTTCTCCCTATTGTAGTTCAGCACTGGAGCATGGCCCGGGATTGATCCCCTGAACCTAGGCCGCTGCCTAGCAATGTGTTCATTGACGACTAATGCAGCAACCAAAATCTCTTTATCATCCGACGATGAATCATCCGATGAACAAATGAAATTGTTGAAAAATACTCATTCCCACCGTCCATGGTACCTTGTGAGTAAAGGGTCGAACACCATGCGGTCGTGGTGGAGACGCGGCCGGTGAAGAGCACCTCGACCTCCCCCATAGAGGCAGTTGGCATGTAGAAAAGGAGACATACAGCGGTGCCTTGCAGCGCGAGGCGGGCGGTCTTGCAGGCTTTTGGTCGTTGACGGTGACCATAGCTTCTCTGGTACTGGTGGCGAACAAGAAAGCCCACAAACACAGGCGAGAACACCTCCAAAAAATGGCGGGGGGTGGGGGTGGGTGCACAATGACGTCGCAACCAGAAGATGGGCGGCGACGACTATGGCGGGGGGGGGGGGTGG
>CBMN010044116.1:223-12765 GCA_000582825.1 Hordeum pubiflorum
GGTAAACTACCATGTTCATCTTCTTCCTCGTAATCATGCGAGTTCTTCGTTGTGTCCATCAAGTAGCGAGCTGGGTAGGACGTGGCTGCAGGGGATCTTNNNACACGCCCCTGTGTTCGAATCTTAATGGTTTTGCGGAGCCCGAAATCCAACAGCCCAGTCCCGCGCATGCCTCGGCCGTCGCTGGTTTGTCAGGTCACAATGCCTAAACAAATCCAGGAGGTGACGGGCTTCGGTAGCTCGTGAAGGCTCCTGAGGTGTGATGCTCAATAGCCCCCGTTTGACGTACGAGCGGCCCATGCGAGGGGGAACGCCAGCAGCGACGGGAATGCAATGGGAAACTCTTATACTTAGCTCCTCACGACGCCGATGAATTGTATTTAACGTGCGGCCTTCCACGAGGCCCTGCAGGCAATCCGTCCCGAGGAGTGTTCCCGCTCGCAAAAAAGCTTCGTTTGGAAAAAACGCGCGCTTGCCATCTTGCATTTGGGCATCACATGAGGAGACTAGGCACCAAGGGCCTTGGTGGGGTGACGTGCACGGGTGCAGGCCCGAGAGCCAGAGCCCGGTCCCTTGGGGTTTTTAGCGCTGATGGGACTAACTCGAGCACAGGCACCGTGCCCAGCCCCCACTCGCGCAAGGCCCAAGGGGAAACTGGTTAGCGTGTGTCGTGAGGTGAGGTGACGCCCTTGATTGACCATCAACCAGCGCGGAGCACGAGGCTTCCTTTGGGCGTCGGCATAGTCGTGGTTCAAGAGTTATTCCGCCAGCGCAGAGCATAGGGCTTCCACTTGGGCGTGGGCATAGTCACGGGTCGACAGTTATTCCACCAGCACGGAGCATGTGGCTTCCACTTGGGCATGGGCGGGAGTCCTCACGAGGACAAAGGGTGGCGCTCCGGGAGGCTCCCGGGCGTGTATAGGCCCAACCTAATTCTTACGTGAGAGGGTCACGAGCGGCGATAAATGGAGGGGTCGGGCATTCCAGGCACTGGGCTCAGGAACTCCTTCCCCTGTCTTCAGGCCGTTTGCGCCTAGTTCCTCTGGCGCGGCTCCGCACTTATGTACTCCTGGGACATGAGGGCGACGTGCATCGGATGGTCGTCCTGAGGCCACCATATGAAGGGGTTGGACACCGAGGACCCACTGAGGTGACGTATGCGGGTCTGTCCCGCCAGACAGAGCTCAGATAGTCGGGTTTAGCGACGCTGGAGGGACGGACCCAAGCACATACACCGTGTCAAGTTTCTTCATCAGATGGCCAACGAAGGAGTCGCCTGAAGCGTGGCGCCCGAGGTGGCGAAACACCTCTCTGGCAGTTATATGATATCAGGCCGCGCCTTTGCTCGCCTTCTCGCCTTGGCTCCATGGAAGGGTGAGACACCAAGGACCTGTGTGAGGTGACGTGCACGTGACCAGGCCCGCGAGATAGAGCTCGATCGCTTGGAATTATAAACGCTGCATGGATGAACCTGAGCACAAACGCCATGGCGTACCCCAGTCATGGGACGGTCGGGAGGAGGGTCGCGAGGGCGCGGCAAATGCAAGTGGTGACGAAGCACCAGGCGCATGGCTTAAGCAAGCGTCATGAATTCATCAAAGGATAACCAAATTCGCTACACCACCAAAAGCGCAGAGGCTATAGGGGGGAACCATGCCCGATTGAGGATAATGCAGCCCGGAGGGCATCCTCAATTTTGACAAACCAAAAAGTCACCTGGTAGTTACACTGCTGCAGGAGCATCCAGTTGCTTGGCGAAGCGTGCCGCGAAGGTTCACCTCTCAGGGACCGGATGGCCCCTGAGGTCTTGGGAGCCCGCGAGGACCGGACGCCTCGCGAGACTCCATCGTGAGTCGCATGACCCTTTGGAAGGTAGCGCCGGCGTTCTCCAGGTCAATGGGAAGACAAGTGTAGTCGGCGGCGACGCCCCTGCCTCGTCCAGGATGCAGTGGCAGGAAGAGGCCCTGTGAACTGGCCCTGTTGAGACCCGTGATGTCGACGCACATGTGCACTTTGACGTTATCCTAGGGAGACGCGGCCATCTCTGCGGGTCGCCCCGGAAGACACTCGCCGCGCATGGCCCTGGCCTCCCATAGCCTGTCAATTTCTTGGGTGATGAACTCTTGTGCCCTTGGTGCTTGGCGTCGCTTCCCTTGCTCAGGGGGGGGCACCGGGCACCTCCTTGGGTGATGAACTCCAAGCATGCCTCCAAGTGGTGCCCGAGCACCTCCCTCGACATATGGATCAGGTCGGATGCCTTCCAAGTGGAAGCCCCCAAGCCTGGCTTGGGGAGGTGCCGGGCGTGCCTTCCTTTTCTGGAGGAAGGCAGACGCCGGTCACGGGCATGGGGCTTGCGCCGCTGGCGACATGCGCCGCATTCCTCGCCTCAGGCGGGCCTTGGGCGGGCACCAGCTGCTTCTTCAGCGGGGGCACGGCCTGACGCGGCTTGGCATTTCCCTTGTCGTCAGAACGCTCAGCCGTAGCAGCTATGCAGGCGCGTTCGAAGGAACAGACCACATCCTCCTCATCATAGGCGATGGTGATGATGCCGTTGCAGCCAGGAATCTTGAGGACGTTATAGACGTGGTGAGTCGCCTCCGTGAACTTGGCTAGCGCCGGGTACCCTAGGATTGCATTGTAAGGGAGGCTGATATGTGCCACGTCAAAGTCGATGAGCTCAGTGTGATTGTTGTCGCGCGTGCGGAAAGTGACCGGGAGGCGGACTTGCCCTAGGGGAACGGTGGAGCCTTCCGTCACCCCAGAGAACGACCTGGTAGGCATCAGCTGGTCGTAGGGCACCTGGAGCGTCTCGAACGTTTCCATGGAAAGCACGTTGAGGCCGGCGCCTCCGTCGATGAGGGTCTTGGTGACAATGACGTTGCTGATGGTGGGGGTGCTTAGCATGGGGAGCGTGCCCGTGGTTGTCGAGGACTTGAGGCCGTCCCTGGCGTCCAAGGAGATGGAATACTGCGACCACTTAAGGGGCCACGTAGCCTCTGGCTTCAGGAGGGCAACGTTCACCTCGCGAGAGAACTGCTTGAACAGGCGGTTGGACGCTGGGGTGTGGGCTCTACCATGGATGCAGGCTATCGCGCGAGGCTCCTGATAGCCCATAGCCCCTTCGTCGTGCTGGGTGTTGTCGTTCCTTCTGGACAGTGGTGGCAGTGGTGGGAGAGCAACATTGTCCTGAGGGCGTGCCTCGCGAGGTTGCTCATGACAGGCGTCCTCACGAGGTTGCTCGCGGAATCCCTAGCGAGGATTGCCACTGCGGCTGTCCCATCTGCCGCCACCACGACTGCCTCCGTGACCGGCACCGCGATCACTACGCTTCAAACGCTGCTCGACACGCTCGTCACAGAGGGACTTGAGCTCCTGATAGTATTCGGTGTTGTGCGTGTGCACGTCGTGGTAGACGCAGAATGGGCGACGGTCCTTCTCAGGCGCATCGCCCTACACATCGGGATCCTCCGCGAGGACGGATGGACCCTTGTGTTTGGTTTGCTTGGCCTTCGCCTTGCCGTCGTCCAGCGCGGTGTTGGGGTCATCATGGATGAAGATGCGACCTTCCTCGGCCTTTATGCATTTGTCGGCGATGTTGAAGAGCTCCAGGGCCGAGCTAAGCCCGTCGTTGATGGCGAGTTTTCGCACATTCGGACGTCCTTGACGCCATTGGTGAATGCCATAATGATGGCTTCATCCGAGGCACGCGGGATCTTGTTGCGCACCTGGCTGAAGCGTTGGATGTACTGGCGTAGGGTCTCTCCAGGGCGCTGCTCCACACGCCGCAGGTCGTCGATGGAGAACGGGCGGTCATGCGTGCCCTTGAAGTTGGCAACGAACTGCTTGCAAAGCTTGCTCAAAGACTAGATCGACTCCTCGGGTAGGTTCATGAGCCAGGAGCGCGCACCATCCTTGAGGGCCATGGGAAACCAGTTTTCCATAGTCTTATTGTCACCGTTCGCCGCCTCGATGCTCAACGCGTAGAGCTGGAGCAACTCTGTGGGGTCAGGGACTCCATCTTAGCGTGGGGGGCAGCTCGTGCTTGAACTTGACAGGCCAAACAACCCGGCGTAGCTCGCGAGTGAAATCCCGGTAGCCCACGATGCTGGTAGGGACACCGCATGCGAGGGCGGCTCGGTTCTGGCGTACGGTGGCCACGACGTCCTGGATGATCCGGTCTTGGCACTGACCTGCTGCTCAAGGATCACCCGCGCATCAGGCGGCGTGCGGCGGACGATGTGGCAGCTAGCCTCGTCCTGGGCTGGTGGAGGTGCCTCGAGGTCTGGGTCGTGAGGGCGCGCGTCGGGCCGAGGCTCAACTGGCTCGTCGTGCACGGGAGGTGCCGGTGGCACTCTGTGTGCCACGTCTCTAGATCGAGACGGCAGGCGGCGGAGTGAACGAGGGGGTGCCGGGGCTTCTCCGGCAGCGGTGACGAGTTCGGTGATGCGACCTAGCTATGTGTCGTAGCCGGCATTGGCCGGACGCTAGCAAAGCAGCTCGCGCGCCATGAGCAGCACGGCTTGTGCGTTCACGTTCTCAAGGTGGGCGTGGGAGGAGGAGGTGGTGGCAGTGTGGCCGTCCCTCTGCAAGGAACGGTTCATGGAGGTGTCCTACTGCTTGCCTGCAGCAGGGTCGGTGGAGGCGGCGGCTTCGGTGCCGACTGAGTGGTGGCGGCCGTCATGGCCCGTGGGCGCAGTCTGGACGACGCGGGCCACCCGGTGCTCAGTGCGCACACGACGGGCTTCGGCCATGGGGTAAGCAAGGGCGAAGCTGGAACAGAGCTGAAGAACTGTGGCGCACCCCTACCTGGCGCGCCAAATGTCAGAATCGGGGCTCCGCGGACCCAAGAGAGGTTTGAACTCTGGGGTGCATGGGCTCTCCAACTCTGCTCTCTCTTGCTAACCAACGGCGATGCTCCGGCATGCTTGATCTTGGGGGAAGAACAACGAACACAGTGGTTTACCCATGTTCGGGCAACCTCGCGGTGTAAAACCCTACTCGTACTTGTCTGGATTTCTTAGGGGTGAGAGTGAATACAGAGAGGTCGATCCGTTCTATGGTGGCTGCCCTTCTCCTTTTATCCAGGCTTCGGTCGTCTTCCTACGAAAATATCCAGCGGGAAGGGTTGCCACAAGCGCCAGTTCGAAGGGGGACAAGTCTACAAACTATCCTGACAAAAGTGGTCTTTTCCTGCAAAAGGGGCCCCTTCGTGATGCGCTGGTGGGCACGGGGATGACCTCCATCCTGGCGAGCCTCCAGCCATGGCCTTCTTACACCAAACGGGAAAACTTTGGGGCATGGCTTTGGGAACCGGCACGCTGGCCCTATTCCCTAGCCCCAAAAGGGGAAAGTCCTCCTAGCGACGGCTCCTGCCATGGTCTGAATGTCGCTTGGCGGGGTGCACATCGCCCTCACGATGGTGTGGGCCGCACGACTCCGCTGAATCATCCTTGACCTACATGAAACACGGACCCCCTATGGGCAGCCCCAGGAGGCAACCTCGCGAGGTCTTCCTCATGAGGCTGGTGATGGTGTAGAATGCTTCACTAGGCGGGGGCCTTGTTAAGGCCTTTCTGGTGAAGCTTAGCGGTAGGCCGTAGTGGGCTCAGGTCGCACGTCGCGACTTTGGCCATAGGCAGACAGGCCTGGGTACCCCCTGTCCCAGTGGCCCGACAAACAAGACGCTGCCGGTAGAAACCGGGGACGATGCAATAGTGGCGGTCATGATTGCAGACGCAGCGGCGACAACGGCGATGACGACGGCGGGGCATCCACCCCGTACTTCACAAGACAACCGCGATGGGCACTCGCGGGACGCCAACAACCCGGGCAACGTGCGGACAAGACCCCTCTGTGTCACTCCCAAGAAGCACAGGGCCAAGCCCATCGCCAACCTCCTGGCGACAACCGGCGGCGTGCGGCGGGGCGCGGAAGTGCACTTCCTGATTCCGTCAGGAGCGGGAGTGCCACCCACGCTATGCAGCGCAACATGCCGAAGACCACAGCCGGCCCTAGCCCAGGCCGAGCTATTGCTGAACTTCCCACTTGCGCCGGAGAAGATGGAGGAATGGAGGGCCATCATTCAGAGCTTGATGAGTTTTGCCAACTGCGATAAGCCGGACAAGGCAGGGCCCTCACAAGCGCTGCCTACTGCAAGGCATGACGCTGGCAATGACCCCATGGTGCAATCACCTCCACATTAGCAGCAGTGGTCGTCCCGTCGGACCAAGGCGCAAGATGAAATGTCTTATGCGTCCTCAGACCAGTGGCAAAAGCAAGATTAGTATCAGATCCTGAAGGACCAACAAAAGGAGGATGCCTGCACTACAATTGAGTGCCGCAGAGAAGCTCGTCGCCAGTCGAACGATCGAGCCGGGTCTTACGTCGATGAGCCTGTGCCTGGGGCTCCCAAAAACTTACCTTACGTGATGGGTTGTTCGGTGTTCACTCGTGAGCTGCGGCAAGTCCGTTGTCGCTCCACCAAGACGTTCAAGCCTGATCTACCAGAGAAATATGATGGCAAGATCAACCCCTTGGAGTTCCTTGGCATTTACACCTTTGTTGTACAAGCCGTCGGGGAACGAGATGAAAAGGTGTTCGCCAACTACTTCCCTTTGGCGCTCAAGACCAATGTGAGGAGTTGGCTGATGAACTTGCCAGAGGGCTCTATATCTTCTTGGGCGGATCTGTGCAACCAATTTATTGGTGCATGCCACGGGGGCCACAAGCTCCCGGGGCAGCCCAGTGATTGGCATGTGATCCCCCAGAGCGATGGTGAATACCTTCGCAAATATATTCAGTGGTTCAGCTGTGTGCAGCATAACATCCCCGTTATACATCCTGCGAAAGTGATTGCTGCATTCCACAAGAATGTGCGTAACAGGCGGATGCGCGAGGAGATGAGAATCAACAAGATGCATGATGTCGCCGCGCTCTACGCTCTGGCTAACAAGTGCGCACGCGCTGAGGAAGGGAGAAGACTCCCTGGTGAGGATGCTGGCACGGAGGTCGACTCCGACGATGAGGATGCATCCATCTCCAAAAAGAAAGGCCGAAAGAGCAACCGAAAGTGTAAAGGCAAGGCAGTCATGGCCGTTGAAGGCTCCGACAACTCCAAGGCCGCCAAGATACACAAGACATAGGGCTCCGGCAAGGCTGCCACGTGCTCCGGTGATCACGAAGCCGAGGCAG
Source organism: Hordeum pubiflorum (assembly GCA_000582825.1). Classification (NCBI taxonomy): domain Eukaryota; kingdom Viridiplantae; phylum Streptophyta; class Magnoliopsida; order Poales; family Poaceae; genus Hordeum; species Hordeum pubiflorum. Next base: position 7,415 of record CBMN010044116.1, read on the forward strand.
GCGAGAAGCATAGAAGACCATACTACAAGATCAAACGCACCAAGGGCCATGACATCAACGACTGTCGCCAAGTCGAGAAGCTCGCTAAAAAGCAAAAGCAAGAGTACGAGAAGGGAGACGAGGAGAAGGGTCGGGACGGTGTAGGTGGTTCTGGCGAGAAGAACCGTGGCGGCCGTGATGGTCGTCGCGACAAGGCCAAGCAAAAGAAGGAGAAGCCCGCAACAGGCCGCGACAAGAAATCTGATGATGAGGACAGTGATGACGAAGATGAAGAAGGATCTGATGGCCAGGAGCTCCAGAAGGCAATAGACGCCATGTGCATTGATGGAGGCGCATCTTCGCACTCCTCTCACCGGCAGCTCAAGCAATGGGCCCGTGAGATCAATGCGACAGAACCGGTAGCAGAGGCACATAAGCCTCTCAAGTGGTCCAACAGGCCTATCGTTTTTTACGTCGGAGATCACCCTGACCGCATTACTGCCATCAGGTGCTTGCCGTTGTTGGTTTCACCAATGGTTCACAATCTCCAGGTCACGAAGATGTTAGTTGATAGTGGGGCCTGCTTGAACTTGATCTCGTCGGACGTGATCAAGAGGCTATAGATCCCAGACACGAACCTCAAGCCCACAACGACGTTCTAGGGGATTAACCCCAGGAGAAGCCAACCGAAAGGAAAGATCTCCCTATCGGTGACGTTCGGCAGCGAGCTCAACTTTAGGACAGAGAAAATCACCTTTGATGTTGCCAAAATCCCACCGCCGTACAATGAATTCCTAGGCCGCCCAACGTTGGCAAAATTCATGGCAGCGTCCACTACGCCTACAAGACGAACTCTGAAGATGCTAGGACCGATGGGTGTCATCACGGTCCACACAGATAACTAAAACGGAGTCTTGTGCACCGACAAACTCTTCCGGGAGGCTGCTATCGCATCTGCCAACAAGGCGCTTGATCCTACCAGCGAAGCCACTGGGGGGAAGAAGAACAAGAGTTTCGGCAAGACCTCTAGCAAGGACTCCGTGAAGCACGCGACAGAGTGCAGCATGTTCGTGGAGGACCTGCCGGAGAGCTCCACCGCCAAGAACAAGAAAAATAAAGTGACCATTCCTAAGACGAAGCAAGTGGTTGCACGAGAGGACGACAAGTGAGGCACTTTCACCATAAGTGCCACCCTAGACAGCAAATAGGCAAGAGTGCTCATCTCCTTCCTGCTGGCGAATGTCGATGTGTTTTCATGGCAACCGTCTGACATACTGGTGTTCCCAGCGAGGTGATTGAGCACCACCTAGTCGTCTGTCCCAACGCACGTCTCGTCAAGCAGAAGGTCAGGAAGAAAGCTCTGGAGCGACAAGAGTTCATTGCCGAGGAAATCAAGAAGTTAGAAGCTGCAGGCCTGATCAGAAGAGTGATCCACCCGGCCTTGCTGGCAAACCCTGTGGTAGTGCGCAAGGCGAACGGGAAGTGGAGGCTTTGCATTCATTTCACTAATATCAATAAAGCTGGTCCGAAAGACCCTTTTCCCTTGCCGCGCATCAATAAGATAGTGGACTCCACAACTGGCTGTGATTTTCTTTCCTTCCTTGATGCCTAATCTAGATACCATCAGATCTTTATGTCCAAGGAGGATGAAGAGAAAGCTGCATTCATCACCCCGTGTGGCACATACTACTTCAAGCGTATGCCCTTCGGGCTAAAGAGTGCCGATTCAAAACTTTCAAGAGCTGTCTAGATTGGTTTTGAGCACCAGCTGCACATAAATGTGGAGGCGTATGATATAGTGGTCAAGACCAAGGACAGGGCAACACCGATTCAAGATTTGGAGGAAACATTTTGAAACTTGAATCTCAACCCCGAGAAATGAGTGTTTGGAGTCCCGTCCGGCAAGCTCCTTAGGTTTTTCATGTCACAACGCAGGATCAAAGCCAACCCCTCCAAGATAGAAGCAATCGAGCAGTTGGAGGCACCCAAGCGCGTCAAGGATGTGCGCCACTTGGCGGGTTGCATCGCCGCCCTCAGCAGGTTTATTTCCAAGTCCGCAGAATGCGCCCTGTAGATTACCAAAATCTTGAAGAAGGTAGGTCCAATGAAATGGACTCCGGAAGAGGATGCGATGGTGCAAGACTTGAAGAAGTACATGTCCTCAACACCAACGCTGGTCGAGCCTAAACCACAAGTACCATTGCGGCTATACCTAGCGGCGACGAATCAAGTGGTTAGTGCCGCACTAGTGGCGGAGAGGGAAGCTGAGGACGATGAGGTGGCAACCCCCGAGCTGGCAACCGGCAAGTCAGACTCACCCCCGAAAAGCCAAGGAGCCACCAACACAAGTACAACGGAAGAAATAGAGCAACAGGTCATGCCGAAGATGAAGATGGTGCAAGACCCGATATACTTTGTCAGCTCTCTTCTGCAGGGGCTAGGTAAAGGTATTTTGGGATGCAGAAATTGCTTTTCGGCATCCTCATGGCCTCCAGGAGGCTGCACCACTACTTCCAAGCACATCTTATCACCATCGTCACTCGCTTTCCGTTGCAACACATCTTGAGGAATCCAGAAGCAACCGACAGGATTGTTGAGTGGGCGTTGGAACTAGCCAGCTTTGATCTGAGTTTTGAAAGCACAAAAACTATTCAGAACGGAGCTTTGTCGGAATTCATTGCAGAATGGACACCAACGCCATACGAGGAAATTCCAGAGACGGCCCTCCATGGCAAAGAAGCACCAAAGGAATGGATCATGTACTTTGACGAGGCCTTTTCTCTACAAGGCACAGGTGCCGGAGTGCTACTTGTCGCACCCACCAGAGAGCACCTCAAGTATTTAATCCAGATGCACTTTCCCCGGGAGGTGTCGACAAACAACACGGCTGAATATGAAGGATTTCTTGCCGGCCTACGAATAGCAGTTGACATTGGCATCAGGAAATTGATAGTCAGGGGAGATTCTCAGCTGATTGTGTGTCAAGTGAACAAAGATTACCAAAGCCCTCTAATGGAAGCCTATGTGGAAAAAGTGAGGAAGTTAGAAGAGCCTTTTGACGGTATGCAAAAACACATTCCGTGGGCAGAGAACAACATTGCCGATGACTTGTCAAAACGAGCTACACAAAAGTGGCCTGTGGAACTAGGTACTTTTCTACTTCGACTGACTCAGCCGTCCGTCATGCCATCATTGCGGCAAGCAAAGAAAAGAAAAATCAGTTCTGGCAACTATCTCCCAGCAGAACTCCCAGCTGCCGCCAAGAAGGTCGCCAAGGACAGTGAAACGCTTGCTGGATAGCAGCAAGTTCCGGCAGGTGATTTGGCCCTTGCTATCGAAGCTAGCGCTCCCGCAGTATAAGAAATACCATTGGTCCTTGTTGTTGAGCCCCAGGATCCAGCATGGCCACAAACAATCGTCCATTACCTCTAGACAGGTGAACTTCTCGAAGAGCAAGAAGAAGCTGAGAATGTAGCCCGTCAGTCAAGGACGTACCAATTTGTTAACGGTGATCTTTATAAGACTAGACCAAATAGGGTAAAATTGAAGTGTATTCCCTGAGGAAAAGGACAACAACTGTTGGCAGAGATACACGAAGGGATATGCGGATCCCACATCGGGTCACGTGCTGTTGTCGGGAAAGCATTCCCACAAGGCTTCTACTGGCTAACACCACATCAAGACGCCTTGGCGGTGGTGCAACATGTGAAGCATGCCAATTCCATGCCAAGCAGATACATGACCAACACAAGCCCTTCAAACCATACCGCTTTCTTGGCCATTTGCGGTCTGGGGGCTCAACATTGTCGGCCCTTCCCCTGTGCTACCGAGGGCTTCGAATTCTTGTTCGTTGCAATCGACAAGCTTACAAAGTGTATTGAGGTGGAGCCAGTGAGAAAGGTAATGGCGCAAGTAGTAGTCAAGTTTCTCAAAGGACTAGTTTGCCAGTTCGGGGTACCCAACAGGATCATCACTGACAATGGCACGCAGTTCGCCAGCAACTCCTTCATTCAGTACTGTCAAGATCGGGCTACGCGCCTGCGCATTGTTTTGGGCCTAGACCAATGACATCATGGACTCCGGTATGGCCCAGGCTTGGGGCTCCTGTTAGTGCACTAAAGAACGGGCCCTTTAGCGTCCTGACTTGTGCACAACCGATAGCCTCCCTCGGCTCGGCAAGCCCTGCCGGGCGACACTCCAGCCAGCCAACGCTGCGCCACAAGACGGAACCATCGGCAAGCCTCCTTCCTGACAAGGAACACTCGGCGCACGAAAATGCTACGGTACCGCGCCCCGCTCCATCTCACCGAGCCGTTCATCACCATCAATGGGGTGTCGAGCGGGCAGGCTATTAGGTAGACCTTGTCGGGGCACATGGCGATTCCAAGAAATTATAGCAGCTTTAATGACACCCGTCCGGACGGCGTGTCAAGATAATAAGAGGTAGCTGGGCGAACGACACAGAAGGAGAGGCAGTCCTTGCCTGGGAGCATTTAATGAGCTTGTCCTAATCCGTCAGGGTTAGCTATATCCCACTACCATAGCCACTATTCACCTTGATGTATTTTACCATTATGGTAACTATGGTAACCCCTTTCACTTATAAAAGGAGGGCCATCGCTACCTTGCCGAAGGTCAAAACCCAGTTTAATTTCCTGTGTAGCAGCACCCTCGAGCGTCTTGCCAGGGGACCGCGCTCCCTGTAAACATGTACACTCAATCATAAACACACATGACGTAGGGTTTTACGCTTCCGAGCGGCCCGAACCTTTCTAAACCCCGACCCGTTTGAGTTGGTGTTTCTCTTTGCTTATGTAGATCCCCACAGTAGAACCGCAAAGGGGGTCTGCTGGTCCTATAGATGGTCATACCCCTACAAATAGCTTTGGCCACAAATTTTCAGCTCTATTGGAGAAAGTGGCCAATGTAACTTTTGAAAACCTTGGAAATGGGCAAAAAACAGGTTTGATTAGATCTAGCTAAGCTACATTATTCTCCTTGATGCACCACTTGGTTTAGATGCATAATTAGGGGATTATAACATGTCCACAAAATGTGAGATCAATTGGTGATAGTTGGCAATACAAAGTTGTTGAAAGTTGGATCTGGATAGAGAGGGTTTTGAGACACTTTTGTGAACAAAAACAATTTAGATTGAGATGACACTTGAGAAGATCATCCCATCGGGGATATGTGACTTTCTACAGTTTTCCTGGATTAGTTTGAGAATGTTTGTTATAGAAATATTTAAATGCTTCAAATATCCATAAATGGTTTTGGAGGGTTTTGTCCATTATTTTGAACATGACCATGTGTTAAAACTCATATATATGGAAAATATATGTCGACTAAGTTTCCCTAAATTTTCTCAA
>CBMN010044141.1:918-15840 GCA_000582825.1 Hordeum pubiflorum
TATTTACTTACAACTCAATAAACTGAAAGATGACGACATATGAATGCTACTGGCGGTGTACGAGGATGTGCAATGATCTAGCGTAACATGTATACAAATGAAATGGCGGCTGCACCAAAAATATCATGTTAGCTCTATATGCTCATGCAAAGCAATAAGACAATGAATGCTCAAGTCATGTAAATAGTAATGGTGGAAGTTGCGTGGCAATGTACTCGGAATGGCTATGGAAATGCCATGTTAGGTAGGTATGGTGGCTGTTTTGAGGAGATGGGGTGTTTTATGTGTAGGAGAGCAAGAGGAAGTCCTCCCACGGGTTGGATGTACCTACGAAGTATGCGCCAAATCTCAATGCCAGAGTAGGCAATGCACGGTATCGTAGAAGCTAGCAAAATAAAATGAAACGATATTGCAAACGCTTCGAACTCGCATTAGTCATAAAAACTCAAACACTACATAAGAGCATCGCGGTGTCATATTGCATAAGACTCAAAATCTAAGTACCCCAAGGGGATAGTTTGCCGGGGGGAAAACACAATTGCGCGTCCCGGATCAACCAAAGATGTTGGGTTCATCAGCAAAAAGCCTCTATAATTATCCAATCGCTACTTAAGTTACCACCAGAGTCCCCAACTTAAGTTATTAGGTGAGAGAAAGGCAACACTTCAAAGGACTCCTTTATTGATTTTTGGATAAAAATAACATGGCAATGTATTTCAGAGGGTCACAATATTTCATCATGCTAGGTGAAACTAAAGCAAAACAAGGATGTCAAAACAGCAGCATACATGATTGCACGGAAACCCTATGATAATGAACATTGCATAAGACCCTACACATGCAAAACATAACCTCCCCAAGCTTAGAACTTTGCAATACCAAACTCAAGAAAATTACGATAGAAATGAGAAAATGCAGTTTTGAAAGTAGAGTGCGAGAAGTGGTTACCTCCCCAAGCTTAAGTTAAAGCAAGGGTAAGACATTTTTACCATTGAGGTTCAAATAACCTCTCCTTTAATGGACATGGACCTTGCTTCTACGATCTCCTTGTTGTGGTCCGGTGGCTGCCCTCCAATAGAACCTGCTGAAAAACAAACTAAAAAATAAAACAAAGTATTTTTGTGCTTCTGGGGTTTTTCAATTTTCTGAGTCTTCTGCAGGATGAGATCCTCTTGGTCTTGTGATAGGGGCTTGAAGAGGAAGAAGAGGGGATTTCTAGAAGAAGAAAAAGAATGAATCTCCTTATTTATAGGGAACATGACGTAGACTGCCTGTTTCTTTGTAGTTGGATCTNCCACTTTTTGGAATGTTCCAAATTCTACTTGAGCATCCAAATTTGGATCTTTTATAGCACAAAGGATAAGAAACACAAGTGATAAAAAAACATTTTCCTTATAAAGATCGGCTCATCAACCTAAGCACCTCACTTAAGTCAATATACTAAGTCTAGAAGTATCGACTCTCCTAGATTGGGATTAAGTGTGTGTGAGACAAAATATAAAACACAAGTGTGCAGCTCCTAAGTACCTAATAAAAAGAGGTTCTCACATAAGGTGGGACACTTACTATTAAACAACTTTTATTTGGGGCAAGGTTCAAATTGGAAAACATTAACGGGTAGTTGAAGTTGAAGCTTATCGGATGGAAGCAACCAAGTGGATTGCGTGGATCTTCATATGGTTGGCACCATACCGTACACATCACCACATAAGGTTCAGTTCCCTGCGAAAATAACACACAAAATAAAAGCATCGATTCGGTATACGAACGGAGTTCGCATACCCAAGCGGAAAATAAAATAAAAGAAAACATAGGTTGCTAAATATTTATTTGTCAAGGAGCTTCGAAGGTAATTAAATTAATTTAGAAAGAAAATAATCGGTTTAGAAGATACCCCATCGACCGCATACGTAAAAAATATATCAAATGGGGTTTTATTGTCCTCATACGAGGGCACGTACGACCGGGTTCGGTTGTTTTATACGCTGTCTTTCGCTCTGGAAGTCCATACTCAGCGTCACCTTATACGAGCGCTCAAAGGAGCGCAAGCGCTTGTATGGGACACCGTCTTTTACTCTGTAGGGCTGCTCTTCGTGGCCACCAAGTCATACGACCGCACATACGTGCGTGAGCGCTCGTATGGTAGGCCGTCTTTCATTTAGGTCCCCTTGTTGCTCGCGCCCACGGGCTCCTATACGATCGTACCGGTTGTATGATACGCCATCTTTTTCCGTGGAGTTGCAGAACTTCGTGAATTTTGTTGTGCTTCACTCTCACGTTAGTAACATAGAATATTTGCATCAAAAATAAGAGGAGGTGTGCAGCAAAACATTGAGCTACCCATACGCTAAATTTTTACCAACAAAGATTATTCCAACACCAATTCTAATAGCAACTATGCAAAACAAAATAAAAGTGCCAATGCAAAGATGAATGCAACTAGACTCAAAGACACAAATCTAAGAAAGACACCTACTTACTTCTGGGTTGCCTCCCAAGCAGCGCTCTCTTTATAGCCATGTAGCTGGGCTTCCGAGCTCCGATAGGTCATCCACCCAGATCCGAGGGGATAGAAATCCCGAGTTGGATGCCTACCTCCAACTGGGGTTTGGAGCACCTCATAGCAGAGCTCGGTCGGTGGCGCACTCGCTTACGATGCATCGACATCTTATAAGTAAATTAATACTCGCTCTTTGACGAGTACTAATGCACCGAGCTTATTGAGCATGTCTTCTCATATGTCTGCAACGAAGGGTTAGAGAGATATATAAATATAAATTCTTACCATGGCTATCATTGTGGGTGAACACTTCATGATTTTCTATTGAAGCCAGTGATTCACCCTTTGAATAAGATTGCAACTCTACCTCATCATTATGAGACTTTTCATCGAGGATTTGGGCATCATATGAGTCATCAATAGAGATGAAATTGGTAGGGGGCGCATCCTCTTCTTCATTTTCCTGCAAGTCATGCAAAAGATTATTTTCCTCCCAAGCGGTAGCTACTCGCTCTGGCATGTCAATCACTAACGCATTATTGCAGAAATTATCAATGAAAAAGAGACTAATAGGATGTAATTGTACATAAGTGCTATGAAGCACAATGTAATCAGCCCTTGGCCCTTCTATTCATTGTGAAACCTCATGGGCACCCATATAGAGTACAACTTGTATGACCTCCATACGAGCATTGCATTTATCACTATTATAAGTTGCAAGCACTGGATCATAATTTTACTTACATTGATAAGTGAAATGCCCTTCGATTCCACAATCTTTACAAGTGATTGAATATTCTTCGCGTATTAGTGATGATCACTTGTCCAATTTTTGGAGCCATTCTTTTATCTTCTTGTCATCAATAGCCAATGGTGGGCTTATCTCTCTCTTCTCCTCCATCGTAGTTTTCATCTGTCCATTAAGAGAAATTTCGGAAGACATGATTAGCATTTTTTGCAACAAACAAAAGTAAACTAAATGTGAATGGGAAAGTACTAGCCAAGCTCTATGCTCCCTAGCAATGGCGCCAGGAAAATCTTGATGTCCTGCAAGTGCACAAGGCTATGTAGCAATTTCGTGACAAGTAAGGTTTGTCGTTCCCACACGGAGCGAATAGGTTGGCACCACAATCCCCGCAGATGTGTTGTCACAAACACAACCACGCTCACACCCAAACTGGAGTTTGGAAATAGCTCACTTAAGTAAGTTACAAGGGAAAGGTACAAACAAAGAATTAAACTAAACTAGAGAGAACGAAAAGTAAATACTATACTAAGCAGAAGAAATAAAGTAAGAGAAGTATGTGATGTTTTAGATGAGATTGCTGGCATCTAGGTACGGCCTCATTCGGTACCGGTGCAGAATGGAGTTAGGGTTTTACGACTATGTCATGTTGTGACTAAGTCAGTACCTGCACTACAGGAAACAATGGTCTACTTCTGGTGGGTGGTCCCTCACATAGCATTATCTCTCAAGACGCGATGTTCAGATAACTAATTCAACTACTTCGTGTCTCATACCAGAGGCGGATAACATAAAGATATTAAGGTGCTCGTGGTTTGAGGACCGGACGAAGGCAGTAGGTTTTGTGGACAACCATGCTCCTAGAATAATTGTTTTCCCATCAAGATATCAGCACCTGTCACAACGCAGGTCAATCGGTTTGCACAACCATCTATATACTTCATGTGTGGCCTGGGGAGTTGGACGTCTCCAACTACGGCAATGGATAGGACATCTTCCATCACTAAATTACCGAAGGTAAATAAGCAACGCACATAATTAGACAACACATATCAAATAACCACCTACTAACCGACCGACCCATAGCCAACAATTACTCAAATAACATCACATATAAAGGGGTTCAAGTGTTGTTACATCCCATCATGGAGACCGTGATGGAGGGGGAAGAAAGGATGGTGATGGGATGATGATGGTGATTACGGCGGCGTGGCGGCGATGGTCCATGGCCGGGCCCCACCGTGGTGGCTCCCTTCCGGCCTCCCTTAAGGTTGAAACAAGTTGTTCTTGTAGTGAACGGTAGCTAGACTTGGAGATGAGATGACGAGCTATGGATGATGATGCTTGATGGAGGCGGCTAGGGTTGGAGGAGTTTATATAAGAGCTCTCCATATGTCTTCTCCCTTCATGTGGCATCTCTCCTTTGATCCAAGGGCTCAAGATGAGCCTTATCCTCTCCCAATCCCTTCATTAAGAGCCAAGGATCTTGTAGGAACAACTGGGGACGAAATCGGTGAAGCATCCCGTCTGGAAGGGCAACTTTCGAAGCTTTGTGGATGTCAAACGACTGCCAAAACGACCGTGTGCAGTCACTTGAAAGGCCCTCTTCCGTTCTGTCTTCCTTCGGTAAAACGGCCACCATTTCTTCATATGAACTCGGAATTTGACGTTCTAGGGCTCGTTGGATTCGTATGAACGACGCTGACCCATTTCTTGTTTTAGTTATTGATTGGAGCACTTTGGAAAAAAATGACTTTTTACACCTTTGAAATGGCTAAGTCTAGTCCCTAGGTGTCCACCGTTTGAGCTCCTTTCATCATGCTAAGTACTTGGGAAGTCCATCAGACCTACAATTCACACAGAAACAAAGAAAAATAATAAAAACTAACAAATAATATATATTATGCAATGCTCGGGACGAAAAGGATACAAATTGAAAAATCATGCATATGGACATATAATTGGCTCACTGGAACATGATATGACTTAATATACAAAGATAATGTGTAACAAATAAGCTCTAAAGATGCGTAAAATATGAAGCCATCACGCACAGACTACGTTCACACGGCAAAGAGCTGCCACCTGTGGAGACGACGGTTGACTTTCTTGTGAATTACTTTTATTCTTTGAGATTAGCAAAGAATTTTGAAGTGGAGGACATATGAAAAGCAAAGATATCGGAGATGCTCAGCAAGCTGTGGCGCCTGTCAAGCCACCGTTGCCTTGGCCATTACCGCTGGTAGGATCGGCGTCCCTATCAGTGGATGGTTCTTTTTCGTCTAATGATGGCACAGGAGCAGCTGGCATGGTGCTGCGAAGGAGTGACGGGTCGGTGATTTTTGTGGCCCACCTTTTTATCTTCAACTATAATGAGGCAGTAAAATCAGAGATCCGTGCATTGGTGCAAGGTATGGCACTGGCGTCATTGTTTTGTCTTCTTTGTTAGCTTTCGACAACGTACTCGTGTGCGTCTGTGTTGTCCGGTTATCCCGGGATCTGCTTTGTAAGAGGGGTCCCTCATCACCGTGTATCGTTTTGCCGTGTACTTGTGGTTTGTGCTTTATCTATAAAGCAGGGCGAGAGCTTGTTTCGATAGTATGGCACTGGCCATACAACATACGAATATGCCGATCCTCGTTGAATCTGACTCGTCTGAAACTCTATCTATCCTGACCGACGATACCTTTTCCGGGTCAGTGTACGGGCATTTAGCTGCTGAGATTAAGACCCTTGTGGAAAGGAGGGAGTTTGTTCGACAGAAAATTAGAAGAGAGTAAAATAAGGTAGCAGATTGATTGGCTGTTTACAGTCGTACCGAGTCTTGCCCGGCTGTTTGAATAAATAGAGATCCTCCATGTATTAAGGAATTGTTGCCTCTTGCTTAAAAATGGATTATTTGGAGGGTGGGTAATGGTACTCAAATTCGTACTTGGCGAGACCCATGGATCCCTTGTGGTCCTTCCTTCAAACCGACCACTCCAAAGAGGAAATGTCGTTTGAGCCGAGTTTCTGACTTCATGGATGACAATGGTATTTGGAATACTCAGCTGCTTAATGAGAACTTTTGGCCTATAGATGTGCTGCAAATTCGTAAGATTCGTACGTCTCCGAGACAGCAAGATGATTTTCTTGCCTGGCATCCGGAGAAAAGTGGATGCTTCACAGTTAGGAGTGCCTATCATCTAGCTATGCAAAACCATGAGGAAGCCTTTTCTAATGGTGCGTCCAGCGCTCAACCTGATGGTACACGACCGATTTGGAACCTCATCTGGCAAGCCACTGTCCCGCAAAAAATGAAAGTGATGGCATGGAAGGCGGCGACTGGTGCCCTAGCTACCTTTAAGTGCATGCAATATAGACACCTTCGAACGCGTGCAACTTGCCTGTTGTGTGGTGTCGAAGATGAGAGCTCCTTCCACGCTTTGGTGGCGTGCAAGGAAGCGGTGCAACTCTGGGAAGGAATGAGGAGGATATGGCCAATCCCAAGCAACGAACGTCTAGTAAATACTGGGGAGGAATGGCTGCTCAATGTGCTAGCTAACTGCACTGAGAGGGTACGTGACATGGTGCTGATTTTAACATGGAGAGTATGGAATTTGCGGAACGATTTATTGCATGGAAAGGACCAAGTTCCGATAAAAATATCAGTCGACTTTTTGAATAGCTATCTGAACTCTTTATGGCATGCAAAAAAGTACAGCATGGAGGAGATGATCAAAGGTAAAATGGTTGAGGGAGAGGGGTGGTTAGAACGCAGGATCAAGGAAACTACGTCGGTTAGACCATGGTCTGCTCCTTCTTTGGGATGGGTCGCCCTCTCGGTCGACGGTTCATTCTCCTCAGACGGGACTGCGGGTTCAGGGATGGTCCTCATGAATCCGGATGGAAGCTTGATCTTTGCTGCTTATCGACACCTCTTCTTGTGCAACGATGCACTCGAAGCGGAACTACAAGCAATTAGGGAGGGTCTAGCACTAGCTTTGGAGCGATCAGACCTTCCCGTGGTAATCCAAACTGACTCTTCGACGGCACTTTCTTCATTATCCTCAGATATTCTTGATCGATCGGCTTATGGTCATTTAGTCATGGAGATTAAGCATTTCTTAGTTGATAAAGAATTTTTTCCTATGAAAATTTCTAGAGATCAAAACAGAGTAGCAGATCGCCTGGCGAACCATGGGAGAGTAGAGTGTAGCACGGCTTGTTGGCTACAGAATTGTCCACCTTGTATCGCTGAGCTTTTGCCAGCTAACTGTAACTCTGCATTTATGCAATAAAACTCTTTTACCCCCGCAAAAAAAAGGAATTATTGCCTCTGAATTATAACCCCATTATTCTAGAACAAAACTTCCCTTTTCGTCGCAAAAAAAAACTAACAAAACAAGGCAAAACTGCATCCACCGACCTGGCTGGCGACGGAAAGAACTATTCGCGCTGCTGATCGAGCCAGCATCCCTCATGCGCGTCCGGCCGGCCGGCCGGCGGCCGGACCACTCAATCGATCTATAGCATCGGCCGTTATTGTATGCGGCACACGTACGTACGGCCAACTGCTGCCTGCTTGCACGACTCTCCTGGTCTACGCCGGCCGGCCAAGATCTGGCCGCTCGTGCCCAGCCGCTGTTGCGCGAGGTCAGTGAGCACCTGCACGCCTACGTATGCATCGGAAAAGTGCGTAGCAGTGCGTGGTGGCAGTACGTGTACGGTATACACCCGAACGGCCGGAACTGTTCGGTGAATATTTCTGTCGACTGTGTGTTCGTCATCGTGTTTGGGCAGGTGTGCGTATACGTTTGTACGTACCCTCTGTACTAGGTTGCTACAGTAGACTAGGAGTACTAGCTATCGTTCGACGTGGTGCAAGTTCTGTAGAGAAACAGTGCGGTGAACAGTAATGGTCGTGTCGATTGATGATGATAATGTACATACAGGACGCATCGAACAGTTCTGTAGAGAAACAGTGCGGTTACAAACGACACGATTAAAGGACGTGTCTTTAGCATAGAGGGAGAGGGAACGGTCACGTTTCTTCGGTACATGCACGTCTGTTTGGAAAAGCATGGATTTTCTTTAGCTAAAGTGATTAATTAAATTTTAACAGTCGCCTTAATCTCCGCTTCGGTTATTTTTGTATACATTATCGTCATCTAGATCAGCCTTCTCCAAAAACCCCTAAGAAAAAATATGAGGAAATATGTACAATATGCTATGGAGAAAGTGGCATATCACAATGCTCGCATTACTATTACCCCATTACAAGCCTTTCATGAGAAACCAATTTAAAAAAACTCATAAAAAAAAAGAGTGCAATATCAAAGATCCAAGAATCACAAACATATTATCATTCAGGGATGCACTCGCCCTTAACTTCGCAATTCTTGAAGTCATTTTATATCAATTCCATTGATATGCTGCTCAAATAAAGAACTTGGTAATGACTTTGTAAACAAATNNNCAAGATTATCACATGACTTCGTTTGCAAAATATTTATCTCCTCACTTTGCTGTAATTCATGGGGATAAAATAATTTGGGAGAAATATACTTTGTAATATTACTCTATATAACCTATTTGCATATGTGTAATACATGCAACATTATCTTCATAGATAATGATAGGTGATTCTAATGAACCAATCCCACTTGAACTTTCAATAAGTTTCTACGAAGCCATACACATTCACGTGATGCTTCAAACAAGGTAATAATTTCAAGATGATCCATGAACGTAGCGACCAGAGTTTCGTTTGTTGACTTCCAAGAGAAGGTCGTACCTGCACTCAAGAAGACAAAACCAGTCCGTGATCTAGCATTATGGGGATCAGATAGGTATCCAGCATCATAATATCCCACCATGTTCTTGTCTTAATTTTACTAACAGAGAAAACCAAGATCTTTGGTGCCATGAAGATACCCGAAAATGTTCTTCACACCAACCCAATGCCTTTTTGTTGGTGATGCATTGAATCTAGCCAATAAATTTACTGCAAATGATATATCTGGCCTGGTGCAGTTTACGAGATACATTAGTCCTCCAATAGCACTGAGGTGAGAAAACAAAGGTTCTAATACATCTTCATCACAAACCTTAGGTCTATCAAGAGATCTAACATCCATTGGTGTTTTCGATTGATATGCTTTATCCATATTAAATTTATCAAGAATCTTTTGGATATAAGCAGACTGATGAACAAGTATCCCGAAGGAAAATGTTCAAGTTGTAAGCCCAAAAAAAATTTAGTCCTACCTAGATCTTTCATTTCAAACTCCATCTTAAGATTTGCCTTATGTTTTTCTTGTGTAGTCCCAATAATATTTAGATCATCCACATACACTGAAATAATAGAAAATCCATCTTGATATTCCTTGATAAATACACATGGAAAATCATTATTATTTTAGTAACCCTCCTGAAGAATAAATTTACTCGGTCGGTTATTCCACATTCTTCCCGACTGCTTCAAACCATAAAATTACTTTTGATGTTTTACACAATACATGTTGCAATTAGCCTTTGGATAAGGAATTTTCATTCCCTTGGGGAGTTTTATATAAATATATGAATCCAGTGACTCATATAAATATGCAGTCACAACATCCATCAGTTGGATAGACAAATTCATTTTAACTGCCACTGATTTTAAATATCGGAACGTTGTTTCACTCATAACACGAGAATATGTTTCATCATAATCGATGACAGGTCTGTGCGTGAACCAATGTGCTACAAACCTTGCCTTTTATCTCACCATCTCATTGTTCTCGTTCCTCTTATGAACAGAAACCCATTTTGGTCCAACAGGAAACACATGTTGAGGAGCGCGTATTACAGCAGTAAATACCCCTCTTTTTATGAGAGACCGCAGTTCATCCTCAATTGATGCCTTCCATTTGGACCAGTCTGAGCACTTCATGCACTCTGCTATGGACTTAGGTTCTTTCTCCAACTCAAGTCCTCTGCAATTGTGGCAGAGAAATAAATGCCGAAAATTGTAGTCTTTCTATTGTATGATTCTCGTAAATCAATATAGTTAATGGATATCTTATCAATACGTTTTGATCCTTCGTGATTTCCCTCAACAGTTGGATCAAGGTCTTCCGATGCCCCATCATCAAAATTTGTGTGCACACTCATGCAGGTTTTGGATGTCCAACATTCTTCAGGTGTCCTTCAACCCTAGGTTGAGTGTCAACATGAAGTTGACCTGCATTTACTATTTGAGGATTCTTCATCCCCCTTGGACGCTTCTCTAAAGCCTTGTCCTTTGTCTCCAGATTCGTCCCCCTCCTAGGTGGTTGAGTAGATCTATGGGTCACATCTACTCTTTCAGGCACATTCATAGTGGGAACATTTAATTTTGTGACACCTTTATAATGTAAATGCGTCTGGCAGATTATTTGCAAATATTTTGCAAATTTATAATCTTCTGAATCTTCGGTTCAGACTCAATCGTACGTGGATCTAAGGACTGGATTCTTTTCAAATCCCAATCTATTTCTCGGATTATTTGTGGTTATGATCTCCCCATAATGCAAAGAAATTGCCTCATAAAAAATGCAATCAGCATACCGGGTTGTAAACAAATCCTCTGTTAGGGGCTAAAGGTAATTCATGATTGGTAGAGAATTGTACACCCACATAGATCCTGATTCATCTATGAGGACCAATTGATGTATGTTGTGGTGGTGAGATCGATACATATACCACACTACTAAGAGCATGTTCTGATCTCCTCCCACTCCAAGCTTCTAGAAAATTTGGCCCGAAGCCAGCCCGAACGGATTCGCTTCGAGAAGCTGAAATTCTCGAAGCCATCGTGGCTCTAGTGCAATTCATGGGAGCGACGGATTCCCAGCTCCACAAATTTCAGAATCTGGAGTTGAGGTTAATTACAACTGAATTGCCACCGCCTAGAGAAAACGGTTCGACCGGGGGTAACCCTCGATCCCGCACGAACCAACCGGGCAGAACTCGCTCGTCCTCTCCCCTGTCCCTCATCTTTGCCTGTCAAGTCATCGCCGCCGCCGTTCCCGCCGCCGGGCCCGGCAGCCCCCGTCGCTGGCCGGAATCTCTCCCACGCGTACAGATCCGGCCGTCCCAGGCTGAATCCCGCCGGATCCCGTCCTCGGTGCCGCGAGTCGCGCGGGTTGTTACGTGCTGTGATGCCATGGCTTAGAGGAGCTACGACCGACGCCATTGACGCCTGACAGAGCAGCCCGAGCCAGGACGACCCCTCTTCTTCCCCATCCCGACCAAGGTGAGCTCCTCCCCTGTTGTTCTTCCCCATGGTTCGGTGTGGCCTGTAAATTTTTTTGGGCTAGATTCGTTTGGTCTGATAGACACCGATTCGCCAATTCGAGCAACCAAATCATGTACAGCCTTGTTTTCAGTTATGGAAATGAGTATGAAATCATCAGTACCTATCCATGAGTGCTTATGTGTGAAAAAAATTCAGCAAATGTACAAGTTTGGCTATGCAGAACATGTACTGTCATATTTGTGCAATTTATTTTCATAAGTCTGTGCTATATGTGTGCAAATGTACTGCTATA
The DNA here is from genome assembly GCA_000582825.1 of Hordeum pubiflorum. Taxonomy (NCBI): domain Eukaryota; kingdom Viridiplantae; phylum Streptophyta; class Magnoliopsida; order Poales; family Poaceae; genus Hordeum; species Hordeum pubiflorum. The sequence goes on from CBMN010044141.1 coordinate 12,719, forward strand.
TTCTTCACATATTATCTGAGTTTGGCTATGCAGAAAAGTACAATTAGCATATTTATCCTAGTACATTGAGGACCAAAGTGACATGCATTTTTTTAGTGAAATGTCAAGTGTGCCAGCAGAATGGAGCGTTGAACATACTCGGATTATCTGCGAGTTGTTTGCTGAGCAAGTGGACGCCGGAAATAGGCCAGGAAATTATTTGACACCAAATGCATTTGACGAGGTAGGAAAGCAATTTAAGATGAGAACCGGGCTAGACTACATATATACACAATTGAAAAACAAATGGGACAAGCTTAAAGGTGATTTCAGCTTGTTCAAGAAACTCAAGTTCCACGAGACCGGAGCCGGATGGGACTATGTGAACAACACCGTGTCACAAGATGATGAGTGGTGGAAAAAGGCTAGAATTGTGGGTTCTCTCGCTGTTGTATCGCATATCTTAATTCCTCCATACCATTTTATTTACTAATGTGTATCATTTGTTGTATTACAGGACATTAAAGGTTGTGGCAAGTTCAATAAGAAAGGGCTTGCTAATGAGCAAAACTTGCGGATTATGTTTGGAGATATCACAAGTGATGGTACTGACCATTGGAATCCCTCTTTTGGCATACCTCCCTCCTCTAGTGCGGTGGTGAAAGCTGCCATCAATGTTGATGATATCGAAGATCTTGATTTGGATGATACCGAAGAACAAGCATCTCAATCAACACCTACTTCATCTAAAGTGAGGCTTGGGATCATCATTCCAGAGAAGAACAAGAAACCAAAGACCGCACAAGTGATGTGTGAGCAAGTTACAAGAATTGGTGACATTGCTGAGGCTTCTCACTCATCATTTCAATCTTTCACTAAGCAAGATGGGACAAACTGTGTCAGCTCGGTCATGGATGAAGTCATTGCTTGTGGTGCAACAGTCGGTACTGATGAGTTCTTCATGGCTAGCGAGTTGTTTGTGAAGAGGGCGCAAAGGGAGATGTTTCTTTACATTCTTCTTGACTCCCGAAAGAGTTGGTTGCGTAGGAAGTATAACTTGAAGTATGGGAACTAGTTTACATGCCTACCATTCCATCAATGTGTGATGGCCGATTATCTTTTATGTTGAACCTAGTGCTTGATACCATTTCCTCTTTTATGTTGGACCATCTTTTATGTTGTTGAACCTATTGTTTGCTATTTATGAATGCATTTTGCGGAATCATCTTTTATGTCCATCTTGTTGAATCTACTATTTGCTATTTATGAATGCATTGTCGAACCATCTTTTATGTTCATGTTGTTGAACCTAGTGTTTCCTATTTATGTATGAATTATGTATATGTTCTTGATCTAATTGGCGCTAACTTGTGTTTCATATGTTGACGCTTGTTTATTTGCAGATGTCATCGGATAGTGAAAGTGATGATGACAGTAATTATGAAAGAAAGAAAGTGATGGTTCTCCAATATCAACATGATATGGTCATGCTTTATTCGGGTGTGTCATCCATAGTTGGGAAGTATTGTAAAAGTTGGGTCATGAAGGCCGATCCTCGGACATCTAGATTGAGTGGTTTTGAATGGTTGCGAGAGACTATTGGCACACTTGGAGAGACGTACACAATGTTGAGAATGAATGCAAATGTGTTCTTTGATCTTCATGACAAGTTGGTGGCGGAGTATGGCCTCAAAGAAACATGCTTTGTTACCACTTATGAGTCTCTTGCTATGTTCTTATGGACCTTGGGGGTTTGTGAATCAAATAGGAGAACCCAAAACCGTTTCAAACATGGAGCAGATACAGTCCACCGTAAGTTCCATGAGGTTCTACAATGTGTGGTGAAGATGTCATTTCACTACATTAGGCCTCAAGACCCAAATTTTTGCATCGTCCATGATAGGATCAAGCGTGACAAAAGGGCTTATCCTCATCTCAAAGACTGCATTGGTGCAATAGATGGGACACATATTAGGGCTTCTATTCCGGAAGGACCTTCAAAAATAAGGTACATTGGAAGAACCGGTGCAACAACACAAAATGTGATGGCAGTATGTGACTTTGATATGCATTTCACCTATGCTTCAATTGCACAACCGGGTTCTATGCTTGATACAAGTGTTCTCTTTCATGCAATTGAAAATGACAAGGCCACATTCCCACATCCTCCCAAGGGTAAGTATTTCTTGTTGTTGCAATTTGTGTAACATGTCCTCCAACTCACAATCATGTATGTTGCTCATTTCTATAGGCAAATATTATCTTGTAGACGCCGGCTATCCTAATAGGGATGGCTATCTAGCACCATACAAAGGAGAACGCTACTACGTCCCCGACTTTCAATGAGGTGCACCCCCAACTACTCCTGTAGAGAAGTTCAACAAGATCCACTCCTCGAAGCGCAATACCATAGAGAGAACCTTTGGTGTGTGGAAGATGAAATGGCAAATCTTGCTCAAGATGCCAAACTATTCGATTCAAACACAAAAGATGATAATTGCGGCTACCATGACACTACACAACTATGTTCGTCTGCATGACAAAGAGGATATCCACTTTCTTCAGTGTGAGAGGGATCCGGATTATGTCCCAACTATTCCAGAGAGATACAAGAAGTATGTTATTCCTCCAAATGCATCGGATTCTTCAACACCGGCGGAAAGTGGTCCTAACATGGATTTGTTTAGACATGAGCAGCTACCGCCATTGCTCTTAGTTGGTGAAGTAATCATGTTCATGTCTTTAGATGTGAGACCATATTGATTTGCAAACTAATAAGCAAATGGAACTTTTGTTCTATGACATGTAACAAAATTATTTGTTCGTCTTTATTATAATGTGTCTTAACTGGGAATGTTTGTGATCTTTAAAAAATATACATTTTTGCTATATATTGTACACTGCTTAGTACAGAAAAGATCTATGTACACCTCTCTGTACAGCCATAAATCGCTGAAATTCTCTGCTGTAATAAAAAAAACCAACCATTCACCCCAGGACTATGGTCCAACTTGTTTTTTTTTTGGCCTGTGAGCAGCAGTTAGGCCCGAAATGGGCAGTTTCCAGCCAGCCCAAGGTGGCAGCAAGCAGGCTTGAGCGCCCCAGCTAGGCTGCCAGCTCATCCAGGCGCTGGAGAAGCGCTG
>CBMN010044170.1:5494-15706 GCA_000582825.1 Hordeum pubiflorum
TTTGAATATTTCAATATGGACTATATTGGGCTGAAATGAGTGAACAAACACACTAAAACGTGTCTACATACATCCGATTCAGAAAAAAGTTAAAAAATCTTATATTTATGAACGGAGGGAGTATGTATGAAAGCTTGAACTAGGATGGATATGCTAAGTGCTAACTATTTATTGTCTCTGATCCAGTGTTCAGTCACATTGTGTTATTCAGCAAAAGTATCCATTATAGTCTCCCGTATTCTAGACCGTAAAAAGATTTGGAGGATGAAAAAATTTATCTTTCAAACCTCTGTTCTTCCCAAATACTTACAGTTGTTCTTTTTTTTGCTCATCAGAGAAATGGCCGCGCAATTGATGCAGCTGGAGTGTCATCATGGTCATTAAGGGCAAGGGGTGGTTCAACCACAGCTGGCAACAGCCTACCGATAAGACAGAGGCAGCTTCCAGGTTCTGGCGGTGCACGGAGCATAAATAACTGTTATAATTGGCAACCAAACGGACATGATTTGCGACCAAATTCTTGTCGCCCAAACAGACCTATTTTCGTACCTTCTAGAGAGGACATTCACGGAACACACTTCCAGCAGCAGCACAGAACCTTTTATGGTGGTGACTACAATAATCAATCACGAGGCATCCCTGCCGATCAATACTGGCCCAACAGGCACACACCTTCCTATGACAGACATGGTGCTCCGGAAGGGTTTAGAGGACATGTTGAGCGGCATCATAGCAGAACTGATCAAGAACCCTTGTGCAGTACTTCTCGAACAGCGAATGGCAGGTTTACTCCTGGATCAGTTCGAAGGGCAGAATCACACAACCAAACTAGTATTCTTGGTGCAGGGCAACAACCTTCAGGAGGTTACTGCAACAGGGACTTTCAGAGGACTGCTCCGTTACGGCCAGCTTCTTCGCAAAGAAGGTTCAGTTCATATGGAAATGCCGATCCTCACCATTGGAGCATGAACAAAGAGAAGCAGCTCGGTAATCATCCACGAAGAGCAGCATACACATACAGGGGACAAGCACCCCACCAGGGAGTTAGTGGTCGAGGTAGAGACGTGCCTTCATTTCATGAGAGAGCAACTAGGGGTGGCCGGGATGAGCATGCCAATAACAGTCGGATGAAAGAACCTCATTGTTGGAGGCAGAATAGCAGTTCGGAAGCCGTGCCCCATGATTTACCAGTTCCTGAGCAACGAGGGGTGAAAAGAGACTGGCGCAAGGCAGAAGCGTCAGATTCACCTCACCAGGACAACACAAAAATAAGACTTGCTGTCGAGAGTGCAGATGAACCTCATTGTGAAGGGCAGGATGACAGCTCTGGAGCTGCATCCCACAGACTGGCAGTTCCTGAGCAGCCTGAAAAACCAGAATCATCATATTCACCCTGCCAGGACAACACACAAGCGAGGCCTGAAAGTTCAGATCAACCGCATGGTAAGCCGCAGGATGCCAGTGCCGGAGCCGCTCCCCACGAATTACCTGCTCCTAATCAGCCTGAGATGAAACAAGATGGTGAAGCAGAACCTCCAGTTTCATCCCGCCAGGACAACACAGAAGCAAACCTGGAAAGTTTAGATGAACCTCATTGTCGGTCAGAGGACACCTGTTCTGGAGCCGCTACCCCCCAACTGCCGCCTGTTCCTGAGCTGGGACGCATGGATATAGACTCGTGCGAAGCAGAAGCAACAGTTATACCTGACATTAACATACTACTCGAATTGCCTGCTCCTGATCAGTCTGAGATGAAACGAGAGGAGTGTGAAACAGAACCGCCAGTTTCATCCCGCCAGGACAACAACACAGAACCAAGCCCTGAAAGTTTAGATGGACCGCATTCTCGATCAGAGGACACCTGTTCTGGAGCCGCTACCCCCCAACGGCCTGTGCCTGAGCTGGTGGGAGGCATGGACATAGACTCACGCGAAGCAGAAGCAACCGTTATACCTGACATTAACATACCACTCGAGAGCGTAGAACCAGATAGCTGGATAGACTCTGAAGTTTGATATATGCTGCCTGTCCCATATTTTTCCTGTGTATAGGCTAGTCATATCATCTTCCCTTCTCTTCTAGTATATCGCCAAAGAGATAACTAGTATAAACATGCAGCGTGATTGTTCCTGTAGATAGATATTTTGATGGCTGTGGTGGGCAGTCCGGAAACCTACTTGAGTTTTTGTTTGTAGCCGGAGAAATAACAGAGTGGCTGAGTTTCAGGGCGGACCGTGTGACTTGTGACACACTCCGGAGTACTACTGTTCTGTTGATGCTTTTTCAGGGTTCAGCTGGTTTGGGAGTGGAGGTTGCCGGACTGACTGGCTGTATTCAGTCATCTTTTCCGGGCGGCTCAATTCAAGTGGACGGGCTGCTTAGGCGCAGCCCGCCGCCGCCGCTATGGTACCGGCGTGTAAGCTCTGCAAGGGTAAAACCGTGCGGCGGCTGGCGTGGCCAAGGTCCAGCACCGTCGCTGGGAACCTGCGGACTTCGGCACGCCACGGCGGGTAGACAGTCTTCCAATGTCTCTACTTTATTCGAGCTCCAGAGTTGGCTGTGGGCATTTCGTCGGGTCGCTGATGGCGGACCCTAATGCCACTTTAGCCATTTGGTTGTATGGCCTCGGCATGCAGAGAATGGGAACGCGTCCCGAGCTCATGCGAGTAGGAAGATGGCACGAGCTTGTGCGCGTTCTTGTAAAAACAACACCCGCGGCTCACTTCGGGTCAACGTTGAAATCCGTGCCACCATTTTCCTCCTTCGAGCTTTGTGTCCTGAGCAGCTTTTTCACTGATGAGTAAGTAAGCGACGCATCTTTTTTGGTCGGTGGTGGTTGTCGGTGGCGATTCCTTCTTCCTGTTCTAATTGTTTTGTGCCTCCTCCTTGCCCCTCCAATGGCTTAAGTTCAATCACTCTCTACTCGTTCGACCTTAGATCCGTGAGCATGTGGTAGGAGTAGACCTGCAGGTAGTATGGCAGGTTATGTCGTTCCGGTAGCATACTAGGTTTTATTTGTCCGCATTGATGATGTTCATGGTGTTTTCTTGATGATCAAACCATGTAATGTGATAGTATGTCAGTATCGTAGATTGGTAGATGCAGTAGTGTGTTAAACTTTATGATCAATCAATGCTAGTTTGTTAGATGTGCCAGTGTGTTGAGCTTGAAGATCAGTCCATGTGTAGTATGCATTGTCTTTGTTGAGTAGTCCTAATGCTAAACATTATAAGACATGGCCATCGAAGTCCTTAGTCAGGCCATTGTTCTATCCCTCCTATGTTGAGAATCTGAGTCGCTATCTGAATAGATGCCTCCTGATTCATATGTGTTCGAGAGGCCTGTTGTGCAACCATCTTTAGTGGTGGTGATGCCCGCGGTAGCTATTGTGGCAGCTACTAAGGCGACCATTAAGGCTGCAAAGGTACTGATGAGGGGGCTGGGAAGGGGAACACAATGAAATGACAACATTTTCTGCCCATGTTCGTGCTTAACAAGACATGTGAAATCATCGCTGCTGGAGTGAGGACTGACAAGGGCTTCAAGAGATGCGCCTCAACATTGTTACCAATCAGGTCTTTGAGTTCTGTGGCATAGAGGTGACCTTCACCCTGGTCTACAACCACCTCAGGAAATGAAAAGCCAGATGGATCAAAGTATTCAAGCTTAGAGACCTTAGTGGCGCACAATGGTCTTGTTTCACTTGTTCCACTTGTTTCGCTTCTCTAACATGCTAATCACAAGTAACAATGGTGTCTTTCTGTCTTAGGACCACCCCAAGGACGTTGAGTTCTTAAACACTTCCATCCAGGACAAGTTTCAGATGCAAACCATCTTCTTCTAGGGTCTGGCTGCCGGCAAGCATGTCATGGGTATCCAGAGACCCTAGGAGTCGGAGACCATCATCCTTGATGGCCTTGAGAAGTTGGTGTCGATGATCACTCTCCTTCTCATGAGAGGAAGAGGGATATGAAAGGCTTGATGGAGGAAGAGCTCGACGTGTTTAGCAGCAAGACCGATGTCGTGAAGGAGGTGGCATCCTCCATAAGGGTGAGCAAGCCTGTCGACGCCCACCCTTCCCTCTACAATGTTGTCATGGGCATGGTTTTATTCAGTGAGGGGGCTTTGATGGTGGCTCTTAGCCACCTGCTAGACGACAGAGCACATGGTCTTCGGTTCGTTGGAATGGAAGTGCGACATAGGACCCTCCAGCTTATAACCTGGCTGGCAAACACCGCTAGTGTTAAGGTCTGCTAGTGGTGACTGGTGGTGTTCCGACTAACGGGCCTCTCATGATGACGGTTACCGACCTGATGGGCCGGGCCAAGGACCCCTAAATCGGTTCTGTCTTGGGCCACTTTGGGTGGCCCATGGCGATCTACAAGGAAAATCAAGAAGCCTTGTTGTCAAGACAAGGACTACATACCTATGGAGGACTCCCCTCCACCGACGTAGCTGAATAGGACTCTTGTGACCCCGGTATCTTATATAAGCCGGACCGGGCTCGTCATAAAACACAGCATTAGACAGACAACAATATCTCTGTACTTTGTACTGTGTACACACTCCAACACAATAAAACACACGCATGACATAGGGTTTTATCTCCTTGGAGAGCCTGAACCTAGGTAAACCCAGTGTCCTTGTTACCTTCATCCCAAGACATTTAGCTTAGGATACCATACCGAGGGATCTGGCGGGTTTAGCTCCGACACTGGTGCCCCATACAAATCCTTCTAGGTGGACACTGCGGTTCGATGGGAGTTCGGATAGGTTCTAGCGCGATGTACGTAGTGGAGCGGATCTTCTTCACCACTCCCGCAACTTACGTCACCGACTCGATCAGCAACATCGTCCAAGTCAAGGACTACGCCCTAGGTCCGATCGTCGGAGACAGACGGGCGTCTTCGTCAACATCAACTTCGATATCATGGAAAACTTCATTCATGAAGCTCGGGAGCTCAACATAAACATTGCTCTCGCGCGGCCATCAAAAAAATATGAATGACAGATTCGTTTGTATCGGCCCCACCTCCTCGAGCATCTTTTTGTCGATCCTTTTAGTGGGATTGTAAGGGTGAGGAATTGAGTCTACATCACTCCGGTTAAATTTCGTTGCAATCCGACGGTGGGATCTTACTGGGGCACTGTCGGGCCTAGAAGGAAATTCGTTCGACTTTGGAGGAAGAAGCCCAGCGTTCAACTCTCACCTCCTTTGGAAGATCCAACTGTTTAGATTGTGCAGAATTGTCATGATTGCAACCATGTCAAACTTTCAGCTTGTTCCGACTATTCAAACTCGAAGAAACTCCCAAAGCCTGCACCAACTAGCGAATATGTTTTTTTGCGCGCAAACGAATCTGACCCGAGTTCATCTTTTTCATGGACGGATTATCGGATGACCTCTCATGGAGGAATTTTTTTGTCGGGTATTGTGTTTTTTTATGCAACACATGCCTGGAAATTTTGATCCTTTTTCTATGTTCTCTTCATCGTCATGCCGGTATCACACCGGGCCGACCTTGCTGCTCCACAGATACCGACCTACGCCAGCATCACCGCACCGTTGCTTCATCGAGTCCTCACCCACATCACATCATCACCTCAATTAACCAACCAGGCGTTCAATGTCGCCAAGATGACATTGTTGCCCTACGGATTGCGCGGGCCAAGCAGGCCAATATCATCGCACCGTCTCTCCATTGAACCGATGGCAACAACGTTGCAACATCACCCGGCAAGCTGCCTAACGCCAGCATCGCCATGCCGTCACTTCATTAAACCAATGTTGATCACATCACATCACCACCTCTTCGGGCCAACCTCCTTTCTTCGCCATGTCGACCTGTTCCATCAAGTCCACTGACGTGGGGGCTCCAGCGTCACCTCGCCGACCTGCTCTGTCACATTAGCTGGCCCGGGGGCTTCATCTCGGCATGTCAATTGTTCCATGTCATCACTTCATAAAGATGACTTCCTCACTCCACCACATCAGGACCGGCTTGAGGCCGGGACCTCGTCCTCCCGCGAGCCCGGGCCGTATCAACCACAACTGGAACATAAAACCAGCTAAGTCGCTTTCATGCTTAATCTTTTTAGTTTTTACTTTTCATTTAGTTCGATTGAAGCATTGTATATGTATTGAATAAATATGTTTTTCCTTTGTTCTCTTTAATCATTCTAAATGATTGACCTAGTCCAAGTTTTTGCTGGAAGCTTTATTTCGTTCCTCCAGGCCGAACTGGGGGCCATTAAAGCCATTGCTTTAACCTCTGCCGCTAGCTGACCTATATGTTTTCTTCCTTGGTCATTTTTCTGCATTTTCCTTTGCTATGGTCTTCGGCTTGTGTCCTTGGCTAATAGATCAGTTGTCTAGCTTCTCTGTTTACCCCTTAGTTTTGGCTAGTTTGGCTAAGTTGGCCTATGAAGCACTCCTTGTTTGCCTCATGGCCGAGGAGGTTGAAGCCGAAAGTTGGCTTGCACAAGTGTTCGAAACCAGATGCAGGAAAAGTTAAAGCACGATGGAAGCACAATTTGTTAAGACCAAAGCAATTAGCACCAAAAGACTTAACTTAATTCAAGCTTGTTGTTTTATACATAATCTTTTCGGTTTTTCCAAGCTCATGATAGTTCTAACATGTTATATGGTTTGTATCCAGGAGGGAGGAATTCTCAATGATTTTCTCGAAAAGGCAAAGTACCATGGATAAGTGCTCCTGCAGAAGATTTTGATCCTCAGGTCGGCCTTTCAACCCTGCCTGAGTCTCGGGGATACTGGATCTGCATTTCATCAAAAATGGTAAGCCAATTCCCGAGGAGATTCGATCTTCAGGTTGGCCATGTCGCATGACCTAAGTCTTGGGGGCTACTGCATTGATGTTTTAGGCCGACAACTAGCACGTTGAACGACAGATGCAATAGAACCGATCTTAAGGACTATTTGCGCCATGCCACTGGATGGCTAAATTATATTCCAGGCCGATGTGTGGCGGGTTGATCGATGGATCCCATAGAACCGTCCTGGGGGATTTTAGCGCCCATGCCACTCGATGGCTAAATTAGATTCCATGTTGATGTCTAGCAGGTTGATTAATGGGTCCCGTTGAACTAGCTTGGGGGCTTTTCACGCCCATGCCGCTTGACGGCTAAATTATACTAACCCCTCACAGTGATGGTGAACTTGCGGTGATAGAATTACACCCTCTTTGGATGTGGTGATAGGATGATACCATAGTAGTCTGGACGAACTTGTGCTGCCTTTTGAGTATATGATCATGCATGTATATGTCGATTATGTTCCATATATTGTGTTGCTTTTGCCCGCAGGTTAAGCTTTTGATCATCTATCTTGGTAGATAAAGTGGTATGTGGTGTACTTAGGAATATTTCCATGAGTCTACTGTTCATGACAGATATGCCATGAACAAGTGAATGCTTACAAAAACAGCTGGTATAAAGTTGAAGAGTAGGAAGTAGGCAGAAGATGATTACTCCAAATTTGTGCTCAAGGAAAAAAACAATCATGAAGTAGACAAGGGTGCAAGTCAGGCCGGTTTGTGTGGGATGAAGAACTTGTTAATCCTCATCAGTTCGGGTTCTGTGATTGTGTGTAACAATGAGAAGACTATTTAGGGTGAGTTGAGCAAAAGAGAACCCACCCTCTCTGATTTCATATTTTGAAACCATATGGTATTTGAACTACAAGCCACCCACCAACCAAAATCTAAAATGCAAAACAAGCAAAGTCTATTACAACCCACATGCATGAAGGACAAATGCAGTCCACCAGCCGTATCATGCAAGATCCATCTACTAAGAGGAGTTGAAGCAAAACATAAAAGTCATGAGAATATACTAAGGCACCAGCAACTAAGTATGCCAAAGCATAGAAGATGAAGGACTAAAGACACAACCATCTCCTCTGATTATTTCTGCTTCAACCACCTAGCCTAAGAACGCCAGGTCTCCATCATTGCGATGCACAAAAAAACTTCACATGCTACTTCCTCGACCACCTCCCTGAACTTGTTCACTAGAAGCCTTGGCTCGTCATCATCGATGATGATAGTCATATGTAGCATGCCCGACGATGACAGGTCAATCACCAATCCCACACCTCAAATTCCTCGGGACCAGTTGGGATCTGGCATGGAGACCGAAACGCACACCACTTCCTCATTTGCTTTCGGTCCATTGATTCCGCCTCCTCATAGCCCAGAGGAGATTTCAGGAGGTCTCTTTGACAGTCCGGATGGCATGAGCCTCTCGTCCTCCTGCACTGTCAATCTCGCGTGGATGTTCACGACCGCCTTGTTGAGCTCGCTCCTGCTTTCAAAGCACGGACATATCTCTTACATCCTCATCATATTCATCTCGTTCACACTCGCAATCTCCAACATCTGTGCCTCCATCTTTAACCTCCAGTCTGCCATCTTGATCCGGATGTGACGGCGAACAGATTCCAAACGACTATGGGGAAGTGGAATCGAGGGATGTGGGAATTTAAAGCAGGAGTAGAGAGGGAGCGGAGGGCTGACACGCTGAGGGGGGAGTTATAGTCACCCACCCTAGTCGCAAATTCATGGCAGCTTCTCTCCAACTTCGACTCGGGCTCCGCAACATGGCCAACACCCGACCTAGCCTGAAACAATGTACCCCCAAGTCTCGCAACGTTGTTAGTACGGTGCATCTACTAGTTCAATGAAACCTTGGTTCTTAACTAAGGGAAATATTTTCTGCTACTATGCTACATCACCCTTCCTCTTCGGGGAAATCCAACAACTCCTGCGGGAGTAGCACCCACATACACTGTTTGGCCTGCATAGCACGAACTTTAAAGCACCTCACAACCAGGCCCGCTAGAAACCCCTGAATTGGCATTTCTAGCGACCCAGGCTCGGCTGAAGCAAGGGAGGGGAACGCAGCGCAGAGTTCATGCGACCACGGAGATGGCGCGAGCTCACATGCATCTTCGGAAAATCGGCGGGAGAATTTCGGGTTACCTCCCGCCGATTCGGTCGCCCTATATAGCCCCCTTCGCCTCACAGCCGAAACGCACACCACCCTCCTCCCCCATTCGAGCTTTCCCTCCGACGTGCATCGCACGGACGACCAGGTAAGCGGTGCTCCTTCTCCGGTCGGCGGTCCACAGCGGCGACGACTCGTGTCCTCTTCTCCAACCTATTTTGCGACTCCGTCGAGTTGTAGTGATGTGCTCTGTGAGTTCAATCACCCCTTCTCCGTACTCATTGTTTCTACGTCTAAGAGCATGTGGTAGTGTTTTATGTTAGAGCATATGGTAGGGTTTGATATGTTAACATCTTGTAGCATTGTACATTGTCGATCTGTGAGATTGTGATGTTGTGGTAGCTATTGGTGATGGATTTGTAGCATGCTAGGGTTATATCGTAGTGTTGAACACAATGGATTGGTAGCTAGTTGTGATGGATTGGTTGAATGCTTATTGATTATGTTGCTCATATCATGATGTGTTGAGCTAGATGGTCCGGTAGCGTGTGTGCTATGCTTACTGTCAATGTGTGCTAGGATTGTAGGACATGACCACACAAATGCAAGAGGTTAGTCAAGCCATTATCATGTCCGAGAGCCAGTTCCCTCCGTCATATGTCTAGGACACTCATCCCCCCATCAAGGAGCAGAGGCCTCCTGATTTAGATGTGTTCGAGGTTTCAGTCATGGGTCCTCCTTTTGTGCCTATAACTTGTGCTCGTTGTGCCAGATGTTGTTGTTGCTACTGTTGCACAAATGACATCCGCAAAAGAAAAGAAGGATGGTAGGGGGGATAGCAAGAAGTGGTAGCCATTCATGTCTACGATCGTGCTTAACAAGATGTGTGACATCTCTAGTGGGGTTAGGACTGACAAGGTAATACGGGGCACGCCCGTGTTTGTCGATCTTTCACCAATTGGAGGTGGATTCGGGGAAGAACACAGAGCAAAGCGAGGGGAAATCATAAGAGAAAACACAAACACTCAAGACACAATCTCCAATTACACATCCACTAGATCCACACAAACATATGAGTCTCGAAAAGAGTTCAACGAATGGATACAAATACCGGTAGTCTTTCCACTCCAAAAGGAGGGCCTTGAATCCACTAGGGATCTTCCCTCTAGAGGGGCCTTGGCATCCACTTGGGTCTTCTTGTAGGATCCAAAGTATGTCTAGAGGGGGGGAGGGTGATTAGACTAC
>CBMN010044233.1:0-14864 GCA_000582825.1 Hordeum pubiflorum
TTCTATGACATACAAGTAGACAGCGACGGTGCAATAAAGAACTTTTCTGGTCCAATGCAAGCTGCCGGGGAGCATATCAAGACTTTGGCAATTGCGTAACATTCGACACAGCTTACAAAACAAACACATTCCATATGCCTCTGGGAGTGTTTGTTGGAATCAACCACCATTTGCAGTCAACGATATTTGCTATTGCCCTCATCAGAGACAAAGATACAAAATCATTCAGGTTGATCTTCGATACATTCGTACGATGCATGAACAACAAACACCCAACTTGTGTTCTCACAGGTAAAATCAAAAAATATTACAAGTTATCATTATTTTAGTTCTGGCTGTGTTGGGTGTATTAGTGATAATGCAAAAAGAAAGTAAACCATGTAGTTAAAACCCTGGTATCACAGAAGTCCAACTACACTGCAGTAGGAAACAAATATACATTTTACAACACTCCTACATATATACAAGTTTTATCATATTATGTGACATAGCTTGGCTGTGAAGTTCAAACCCTGGTAGCACAGAAGTCCAACTACACTGCAATAGGAAACAAATATATGTGACATGATTAGATAGACCTTGTGCTGGCTATGAAGTTCAAACCCTGGTAACACAGAAGTCTAGCTACACTGCAATAGGAAACAAATATATGTGACATGATTAGATAGACCTTGTGCTGTGTGTGAAGCTCAAACCCTGGTAGCACAGAAGTCCAGCTACATTGCAATAGGAAACAAATATACATTTTACAACACTGCATATAAGATCAATGAAGTTCAATAACACTGCATATTACATTTTATATCCATGCAGACCAGTGCCCGTCATTTGCAAAAGCTATACCACTAGCATTCCCAAATACCGTCCACAAGCTATGTCGTTGGCACATCCTCAAGAAGTTCAAGGAACACCTCGCGTGCATGTACAAAAAGAATCCAACATTCAAAGAGTTCACATCTATCTTAAACTGGCCGCTAATGCCAAAATAATTTGAAGCTGCCTGGGCTGCACTCGTGCAGAAGTACAACCTGCAGAATGACCCGATGATGATGCAACTATGGAGTGATAGGAAAATGTGGATATCAGCATATTACAAGAACATTTTCTTTGCTAGAATGCCTTCTACACAACGAAGCAAGAGCATGAATCACGTGCTCAAGAGAGGGTTTATCAAGGGGAACTAGAACCTACACAAGTTTGCTAGGAGGGTAAATGCTTGCATACAAACTCGGCTGCACCCGGAGAACGAGCAAACGATGGCTAGCATGGTATTAAGACAAAAAAACCTCTTATTCAGAACTTTCCACATGAGCACTTGCTATCTAAATAAAAAATAAATTACCCTGCTCGACTAATCCCTTATTTTTGACATATGCAGAACAATCCAGTGACAGAAACAAATCACGGCTACGAGGAAGACATGGCTATCAAGTACACGAGAGCCGTATACAGCGAGATGAGGGATAGGATGAGAAAGAGCGCACTCTTCCGTGCAAAGAAAACAACAGAGGAAAATAAGTATCTTGTGTACTACCATAACAAAGGGAAGCATGAGGAAAAAGTATTTGCGTGGTTAAAGCATGAATTCGAGGTTGTAGTTGATCCAACAAAAAAAATGAGTGTGAATGCAAGCTTTGGACCCACACAGGTGAGTGGAAAAAGAAATAAATAAATAACCAGCTAAACTACTATTATGATATCACTATATAGTAACTCATTGTTGGCTCACAAATAATGAAGTCTGCACTTCTCTCATTGCAGGTTTGTTCTGCCTTCACATCATGAACATGTTGGACTACTTGAGGGCTGACGAGTTTTCGGACAAATATATCCTTAAACGGTACACCAAGACTGTTGAATCGCAACCAACATTTGATACAAGGGACTACAACACAATAGCGTCCGATGGCAGCTCAAAAATTTCCAAGCAAGGTATCCTACTACAGCTAAATTTGACGGTTAACAAGAAAGCTGTGAGATGTGAACAACAATACGACATAGCCTTCTATGTTCTCAAGAGGCTCGTAGAAGAACTTGACGCCATACATTCAGCAAATCAAATAGATATTGACGAAAGAACGGCTGAACATGATGCTAAAATAGCTGATGATCTTGCTTTTTATGAAGCTAAAATGCTCCAAGCCGCTGCTCAAGCCAATCAATGTCAGGATGGTGCAGGTTATTCAATGCAGCAGCATGACCAACAACAACAACAGCAAGGGGTGATGAAACCGCCGTTTTACTCTAAAACAAAGGGTAGGAAGAAACATTCTGCAGCAAAGAAAAGTGAACAGAGAGCTCAAATAAAAGCACCACCTGCAGATAGAAGAGTGGTCAAGCTGGATGAGAATGGAGTGCCACTTGTACAAAGGCAACGCAGTCTATGCAAACTGGTTGCAGGACACAACAAACTGATTTGTCCAAGACTTCTAGAAAGAAAAGATGCCGAGGAAGTTAAGCAACCCAAAGCTCAAAAACATAACAAGGGACCACACCCAGAGAAAGCTAGCAGTAGGCTTTGTAGCATATGCAAGGAATATGCTCCACACAATGCACGAACATGCCTGAAGTGCAAAGAAGAAGCTGAAAAGAGCAGTCAAAAGCCAGAAAAGAAAGGGAAAACAAAACCTAGAGCCAGCACAAAGAAAGTGTGATTACCAACCAGTGTGATTACCAACAAAGATGGTGTCGTACTAGTGCATTTTACAACACAAAATGCTCTATTAGATAGCAGGTAGAAGTTTAATCAGCTCACATGCAGAAGTCCAAATCCAATACAGGGGGAGGTTGTATATAGTAACCACACTGGTCTGTGTGGGATAAAATGCTCTATAGGTTAAAACAGCAGTCCAACCAGATAGCAGGCAGAAGTTCAAATACACATAGGGGCAAAGAAACCACACCGGATTGTGTGGAAACAGTAATGAACCCATACAATAACAATGAAATAACAAACCAAACAGTTTTTATTCCAGATACATTGGTCCTCAATCACAAAGAAAACAGTGCAGTTGTAAAACATACGAATTACTAAACCAATCTTCAATAGCTCACACAAACAAGTCGTTCCAAGCATTACAAAAACAAATGTATACTAAACCAAATCTATACGAAACCAAATCTATACTAAACCAATGTTTATAAATGTAGAATTCACGACGCCAACTCCCGGATCTTAGCTAGAAGCTCTTCACGCAGAATTTCATTCTTTGGGCTGAAGACTAGATTGTTCATGTATTCGGCCTTCCAATCATCTACGGCAGACTGCAAAACAAAAGAATCAAGAATCAAAAAAAGAGTAAACATAAAAAGAACACAAACTAAAGCACAGCAGGAGCATGTGGGCGATAACAAACAAATAAAAATAGTAAAAGATGACGAGACAAAAATAAGTAGAAAACATACGTCCACATCACCGAAACCTTCGATAAGGTCATCACCATCATATGTAAAGCAGAACTTCACGCAGAAGAAACCACACTCATTAGCACTTTGCATTGGAACTTCAACATAAGTCGACCTCTTTGCAATAGACACCCAATTTGGTTGCTTGCTGGCTTTGTACTCAGCCTTGCCATACACCTCCTCCAGCAACTCAACAAATCTCTTGAACTGCAAGACATGACATGAACACTAAAATCAAAAACATATTTAACAAATAGCTAAGTTGAGGTACATATATTCAAGCTTGCATAAAATCCAACTAAAAGATATCAGAAGTTCAACTATCAAATGATACTCAGTTCAAACACAAAAGTTTGATGCAGTGTTACCAAGCATACATAAAAATGTTTGTCAAAAGAAGGTAGAATGAAGTTCATGACAAAAAAGCATGTGATGGATGTTCAGTTATGAAAACTCACGATATGTGTGCAGTCTTCGTGGAAACAGGTTCGTGAGGCGCCCTTCTTAGAGTAAGGAAGTGAGTCAAGGATGCCAATGATCCCACGATATCTATTCAGCACATACACGTTGCAGTGCCCTATTTTCCCAATGCGCTTGAAAATAGCAAAAAAAACTGCAAACATTGCAAAACACGGTGAGCAAAAACAATAAACCATAAGAAGTGAACAACACAGATGAACAATAACTTGCTGGAAAACTCAGGAAAGGATATACATAATTAAAAAGCAATAGTTATAAAAACCTAACCATCTTTGCATTAAGAAGGTCTTCTCACTTACGAACGAACATTCTCAGCCATAGCTCTGCCGATTTTTTTTGCATCGAATTTTGGCATTGGTGAAGACAACACATCGTAATCCAGGCAGTACTGCATTACAAGCACACCATCAAAAAACTTAAGTACATTAAAACATGACAAATAAAAATACCTCACAATACCCCTTAACCAAAACTAGCGCAAAATTGGGAGATGGGGTTACAGAAACAAAAACCTGTATGATGTAGGGACTCAGAACAGCCCTGTCAGCACAAGAGAAGATCTCCGAGGTCTCCGACATATCCTTCCACTGGTTTATGAGAAATTCCATTACGTCTCCTTCCATCTGCTCCCCTTCAGCAAAAAGACTATGAAGGACATGTATAGTCAGGTCCATCACATTGCCACTAGGGAGAGTAAACATGCAGTATGATGTCCTGCAGACTATGAAGGACATGTACAGTCAGGTCCATCACATTGCCACCAGGGAGAGTAAACATGCAGTATGATGTCCTGCAGAAGAAAGGATGGGAAAATATTAGAAGCGCAACTACATAAGAAAGAAAATAATTAAAAGATTAAGAGAAGTTCAGAAATTATAATAATAGAAGTTCACATTAGAGCATATCAGTGAGCAAAACAAAAGAAGAAAACTCACTTCATATACTTCTTCAGACAGTTTTCACTAAGCACAAACTCTTTCAACTTCCGGGACTCAAGTAGATGAGGGTATGTGTATTTCTTTAGGGGACAGACAGGAGAACGCCACTTCATAGGCAATCTTGCTGCTCTCTTCGAGGAGGTTATGTTTCCAGACTCAAGTGCCGGATTCCTCCTAGCAGTGACAGCATTCTTGCCACCTCTCCCAGCAACAATAGCAGTAGCAGATTTACCCTTCCTCGTGCCAGCAATCTTCTTGAAATCAGAATCCGTTGAAATCTCTTCAGATTGGACTGCATCCACCTTCCCAGTGCAAGCCTGCAAGCGGTCTTTGGACCGGCTCTCCTCGGGGCTTTAGACATCCCAATACCGACAGGCTGCTTGCTAACCTTGGAAGCAACAACGGTTCGAGCACTCTCATCAGGTTTTGTTATTGTACTCATCGATTCCTGCCTAGGCCGGTAATCCTGTGTCCCAAGGTATGAGTAGTGGTAGTCGGTCAAATCCAAATCCTTCACTGTAAAAAAGACCATAAAAACAAGTGAAGTTCACGTACAACACAAGCTTCAGTCCAACAAATATAGTTGACATGATTACTATTCAAGTCCATCTATAAAAAATAAAAAATAAAGCTAAAAGGAAGTGTTTCATTTAAAAACTAATGAAGTTCAGGTGCAACACAAGGTACAGTTCAAGAAAAACCGATGACATGAAAATCATTCAAGTTTAGCGACCAAAACACAAGGTATCATCGTTGAAGTTCATGTACATTAAAAGCTACCGTTCAAGGAAGTAATGACATGGTAACCTATTAAAACAAAATATACAAGTAAATATAAGACAATGTATCAGGATACAAATAACAAAAGGAGATATAAAGTAGCCAAAACTGTAAGTTTCAAGACTTACATGTATAGTAGCCAAACAGATCCATGAAATCTGTTTCAAACAGGTTAGAAGATGCAATTGAATACAACCATGTCTTCCTGATATACGAGATATCCTCATGGGAATAGTTCGTAAGAACCCCATCATGAAACGAATTAACGTTTGTAAGCATGAAGAACCCGCAGTCGATACTGCAATCAAACAAAGAAATATTGTAAAAAGAAAAGAAAGCCAAAGCATAACAAAATGCTGCAGCTTACATACTCATACATATTTTATAGACAAAAATAATAGAGATAAAATGGAACTCATACTTGTTAGTCTGTTGGGGGACATCAATCCAATCCAAAGGGAAATACTCAATAGAAACTGGACTGGAGGGCATCTCCCTGTCATTGTTGGCATCACACCTAAGCTTCTTGATATTATGAGTCATCCGCCGAAAGAGACACACTGCACATTCATCAGTTGGTCCATAGTAGGAGTCGAGAAACTAAAACCTTTCATTCTTCAAGTCAAGAAATATAGAAACCCAATGCCCAACACCACCCATGTGAGAAGGAACATTAGGTGGGTCAAAACTAGGGAAAATAACCTAAAGCAAGATAAACACACAATCATTAAAACTGATATTAATATCAAGAGCACAAAAAAAACAAAAAAAACAGAGAGCATCAACATTGAATTGCTTACAGAATCGTGGGCATCCGTGCTATCGGGACCAGTCGCATTGAAAAACTTCTTCACACGGGAATCAAATTGCCCTCTGTAAATCTTGTCCTAATAATCAGGTAACAGTAAAATAAATAATAAGGGGCAATAAAAAGAGGTACATGTAAATATAATGAGACCGACAAGTTTAAACTAATTTGGAAAATAAAAAGAGAAAAGAGAAAAATGTAGGGTTGACTTACACAAACCCAATACGGCAGGATAAGCTTGTCTGACCCCTGGTATTTGCAACGTAGACAATAAAGGGCAACCTCAGCGATAGTAGATCGAAGCATTCCGATAGGACCAAAAGACGATGCGACATCGTCAATAGTAGGTTCACACTCATTGTTTCGGAACATAACCTTTAATCTAAAACAAAAAACAATGACATCAAATGTGGATTCATTCAACTATGAAGCTCCCCTTCTTATATTCAAAGCTTTAATAAACAATAGAGAGTACCGACATAATAAGTCAAGAAGTTCAGCTATGAAACCACAGGCAGATCATAAGTTAGATGCCAAGAAATTCTAAAAGGCTAGACTCACCTCTTAGAACGATCATTCCCAAGCCTAGTTACACTGAAATAAAAGTCATCAACCTTCTTCTTGTCAGCCGCAATTTCACTGTCTGCTCAGCAAACAATAGAATAAGAGCAGCATACAAAACATAATTAAAATACATACAAGAAAAGAGAGGTTGAATATACACAGGAATAATGGTTGCATATACACATGAATTAGGAAAGAAGGGTTGGGTATAAAACAAATATATATATAAACGATTTCCCGCACCTGGTATGGGGAAAACCTTACAACACATAGACACAAGTGTTACCTTAAAATGGAGATATTGCGATGCAAACAACTAAAAAAATCATTTTCTAACACATAGATCATGACAGAGCTAAAAACAACACAAACACATTCAGCTGCTACATCAAAAATAACACACAAATATTAAAAACATTCAACACAAACACCTTCCCAACATAAAAACAACTGCACTTCACTTTATTTACATTCTATATTTACATTCACATGACACACTTTCAGATTATAGGACAAACCAGAAGTTCAACTTGTAGCACACACACAGTACACAGACATATCATAAGTCAAAACAAAAACAAAAGGCATGGGGATGGGGAAAGAAGAGAGAAGCATGCTCCTCTCTTTTATGGATTCTTGCCTAACTCAGTAGCAGAACTGGACATATCGTCCTCCTTTCCGAACCTATCAGTTTTAGTTTCTGAATCATCACCATCTCCAGTAGGCATTGTAATATTATCTTCATGTACATCAGTAGCAGCTTGAGAATTTGAAACAACAAAAACGGTTGGTTGTGGTTCAGCAGGAGGAGTTGGAGAATCAGCACCAACAACCACTAATGGCTCTGTTGCAAGAGACTTCGCAGGTACTGCATGAGCGCTACTAGTCTCAATAGCTGCCACGATGGAATCTTTCTCAGGACTGTTGGCATTAATGATGGTATCACCTCCAGCTGACTTGCCCTGCACAGCATCAAAAATACCATCACCAATGGAAGAATGATGTTCAGTTTGATCGAGCCAATCGGAGCAGCCAATGTCTGACACATCTTTGTTTGCAAGATTTTCTGAAGCAACATTAACATCGTCAAACTGCAACAACAACAAAACTCAATAAAAAATGGGCACATAGGAAAAAACAATGAAGTAAAAAAGAAGAAGGAAATAAATTGACAAGTAAGATGCTACCTTAAAAATATTCTCTTCAACCCCAGCCACAATGATATCACTTGCAGGAGCAGACTCATGCAAAGGAGCAGTTGCACTTGCAGGTAAAATAATATCGTCTCTAACACCATCATCGACAGCCTACAAATACAATACAAAACATAAAAAATAAAAATACTAGAAGACAAGGTAGAACAATGTGTAATCAGAGGAAGTTCAGATTCACTAAATAACTAAGGTCAGCTTTAACAAGTGACATATGAAGGAGGTCCAAACACAGTAAACATAGAAGGTCAACTCTGAACAATAACACCCAACATGAAGTTCAGATACTGTAAATTAAGAAGGTAAATGTTTGACAACAAAGATATCATGGAACAGTAAATATAGAAGGTGAGCTATTAACACCAACTTGTCAAGGAAGAAGTTTAGATAATGTACAGAAAGAAGGTCACATATGAACACTAACACTGAAAAAAAGAAGCTCAAACACACAAAAACAAGAAGGTCAACTATTAAAAGCACTAAAAACTGGGCACTAACACTAAACATTAAAATGTCAAGAAAACAAACCTCTCCAGCACGCTCATTGTTGCCTCATGACCCAAATCAACAGAATCATGACTTTCAATCTAACTGATAACCACACTAGCGTCATCTTCAAAAGGCTTACAACGAGCATCCTGCAACTTCTTGAACAATCCAAAGCTGGTACGGAGGTGGGCCGTGCTCTGACGAATCTCGGCAGGAATTTCAGCTAAAATTGATAAAGCCGCCTTCAAAGACTCCGCATTAAAACCATGACCGGGTGGAAGAATCCCATCAACACGACTAAGACGCTCAACCGTCGTCGAAACACGGGCAATCTCCCCACAAACAGTGCTCAAAAGACCATCGATCCTACCAAGGGAAACACTGGCAGCATCGAAGAAACCCTTCGCGGACTCTGAAGAAATGCTAACTCCAGCATTCATATGGGCAGAAGAACCTCCGGGTACTTCAGGAAGAGCACCGGTGTGAACATCTTGGGAGGATTCAATTTTGGGGACAGCTTCACTGCCAAGACAGGTGGCACGGGGCATGGTAATAATAGGTCGTTCAATATGCATAAAGAAAACAACCTCAGCATGTGTCTTCCACTACACGCAAATAGAAGAAAAACAGGTCACAAGATAATGAATGGACAAGAAACAAAAGTGAATATAATATCAGAAGTTCAAGTTATACTATACAGGAAAAGAATAAAGCATAATAAGACTCATAGGCAGATTCCAAAAAAAACCAGTTGGCTGGGTCATCATCACCCTTCTTAACCAAGTCAGGAGCGGGAAGCTCACATAGCTTGGCCTGGTCCATGAAATTGATGCGAGGAGTTCTCAAATCAACAGAAACCTTCTTTCCAAGGATAAGGCAGTCCAGATACATAAGAAGCGGCGAAATGCCACAGCCTGTAACAACTTTCCCCCTGCTAGTCCCTTGTTGATACCTAATTACAGCCCTTTTAAGATCATCAACAAGCAACTAGCAATAGTCCATTTTTTGCCATATCCTCAGAAACAAGATTCTCAGCCATTGTTGCCTCCCTGAAAACCCGTGTAGACGTACCAGGAATAACAACCTTCATGAAAAGAATCAAGTAAAACATCTACAAAAGCCAAATCATCTATCTTGTCATCCTTCACAAGATCCTCGAGGATCTTCTGCAGATCCTTTGTCTTGATATCATCGCTCCTATTATAGCCAAGTTTGGCCTTCAGCCTCATAACAACGTCATCATATCCATCCTCTGAGGGCCTGGGAGGGGTACGATCACCTTGAGGGAAACCAAAAAGATGGTGAACAGCACCACTTGTAATGCGCAATTTCTTATTTGGCTCGCCCATGTCTAGAATCATAGTTGAAGGGCCAATCTTGGTGTAGATGTGGCCCATCAAAGGACGAGAGATGTTCGAATCAACCTTCAAATAAAAAACACAACCAAAACCAGACTTCACAACCCTCTCCTTGTGCCTAAGCTGTAGCAATTTTGCGCACACCTTCACCTCTTTCAGTGAGCATAGAACTGTCTTGTTAAAACGTTTCACATCGTCCCCTCCTTCAACAGCTCCTTCCATTGCCTTGCCTCCTCTATTCCTCCTCACAGGCCTCTTCACAAGCACATACTGCAAAAAATGCAAAAAAGAAGAAACAATGGCAGAAAAATGTGTTAATGAAAATAAACCAAAAGTTTAGCAAATGTTAAACAAGGAAGAACTACATAAACAAATAGAGCAGGGCAAAAAAGTAATACATGTATAGCAATGCATATAGCAGAAGTTCAGCAATACAGAACTAGACAGTTCAATCATGTATATCCAGAAGTTTCAAAAGTTTTCCATGTTGACATTAATATACCAGAAGTTCAACAATGATGAACAAGGCAGTTCAACCATGTATATCCAGAAGTTAAAAAATATACAACTTCTGGTTGCATATACCAGAAGTTCAACAATGAAGAACAAGACAGTTCAACCATGTATATCCAGAAGTTTAAAAATATACAACTTCTAGTTGCATATAGCAGAAGTTCAACAATGAAGAACAAGGCAATTCAACCATTAATATCCAGAAGTTTCAAATGTTTTCCAAGTTAACAATAATAAACCAGAAATTCAACAATGTATAACATAAGGCAGTATTACATAAACAAGATCAAACAAATAAGAAAATAAAAATATGAACATAAGGAAAAAAATAGATTTATACTTGATCGACACAATCATCATTAGCAATTTCATCATCACCGTCAAAATCATCATCATCTTGGCCATCTGCATTAACACGAGAACACTTCTTGCAACCCTTGTTAACCTTTGCCGGCCCACCCTTGCGCTTAACGCCACATCTCTTGCCCTTCCCAGATACACCAGACCCAAGCAAAGATGAAGGCTTCGCAAAGCCAAGAACATGAGGACTATGACGTGGGGTAACACCAGCAGCTTGACCACTAATTCAGGAAGTTTACCTACACTTGGACTTGCAGCCTTAGAAACATGTGCGCTCCTCCGAGGAGTAACTTCACCAACGAGATGCTTCCTTGTTGTAGTGCGCTTGAATTTCTTCTTCACAGGGCCAACCATGTTATCACTGGCACGCGCCACTTCGCCTTCAGCACCGGACACATTCCCAAGCGTGGGCTCAACAAGATCATCAGTTTCATAAACATTAGAACCTTTACGTAGGCACCTTCTTCCTCTCAAAGGCTTCTAGCTTCTTTCTCTTGCGGTCATCCTTTAGAAGAAGTTACAATGGCACATCATCAGCTTGTGTGACTGGTTCAGTGCCATCAACAGATTGGGACTGCGTCTCTGAGAACTGAAGAGAGCACAAAGGCTCCTGAATGGCATCGTAATCTTCGGCTGATGGAGCAACCTGCTCAGCCTCAGCAGTCTTCTCAGCCCCACCCAAGTCAGATAGAACATCGTTGATGGTATTAATAGCTTCTTCACTGGCTACATCTGCAAAAACACAAAAACAAAACAAAGGAAAAGAGTCAAGAACAAATATAAAACACATGATAGGAACAAGTTCAAAAACATGCCTCTAGAATTAAAAATATAAAAAGGAGTTGCACATACTAGGTGAGGCAAGAGCTGCAGACGCAAGATCTCCGAGATTTAAATTTTTATCAAGAATGCAAGCAACCTCAGCAACTAAACTCAGAGGCACAAACAATTTAGTTGCATCAGACGTTGGAACATCAACATTAACTTCTGAACCCCATCTTCATCAAAAGTAGTTTTTTCAGGATTATTAATGTCATCACCAACTACAAAAAGGAAAAAAGGGACCTGAATTTTATTTCAATAAAAATAAATGGCCCTCGAAATAAAAACACAAAACCTAAAATATATACAAAAAAATAAAACTATGTACACCAAAGGAACTACTACATAAACAAGTTGGAGAACCAGAGAAACAATTCATAACATTGAATAGTCAGAAGTTCAGCAAAAACTAACAAAGCAGTAAAACAATGCACAAAAGGAAGTTCAAATAAATTTCACAATTATAAAATATAAAAACTAGAAGTTAAACTATGTGACCAAGGCAGTATTGCATAAACAAATAGAGCATGAGCAAAACAATATATTTTACTGAATAGCAACAATTTCAACAATGTACAACCAGAAAGCCCAACTACTTCTCGTTACCATGAAAATGAAACACAAATACAAAGATATACACTAAAATTAAAACAATGAGAAGTCCAAACACACCTGAATAGATAGTTCATTAGTAATACATCAAAAATTCAGTAAGAAAAACACTGCTAACTTCAACTACAAAGTAAAATGCATACATATCAACTATTTAAGAAGCATGACATACAAGTGAAGATCAGGACAGTCATATAAAAGTAAACTCTTAATAAGACAATATGCACATACATACAAAAATAAGAGGCACAATACTACAACTTCAAGCATAACCAATCATTAAAAGTACCTGATTTTTAGGAAATCAAACCATTAAAACTAAATGATGCATCTGCACTATGATACAACAACAAAGTAAAAAACAAAAATAGAACAAGATGAACCTAATGAAGGACCTGAAGCCATCAACACACCCCTCCCTGATGAAGGATGGTCGAAACCCTAGATCCACCTAAAAATAACAAACAGAAATAACAGCAAAAAAATAATCAGAATTCATATACCAAAAGAAGATGCATCTCACAAACAAAGAACAGTACTAAATCAGATCAAACAAGGAGAGAACCCTAGATTTTAAGACCTAAATAGCAGAAACCACTAGCTACATGGCCACGAATACAACAAACAGACCCACGGGAACTGCAAGCCATAGATGACTAAAGCAAAAACTTGCACAACGAGATGAAATCAAACCATCTACGCAGCATCTAGAAGAACCCAACCATACATACCCTTGGATGCAAGCATCAGAAGAAAGGGGGAGAGGCGGATGTGGAGCGCAGGCAAGAAAGAAACAGAGCGGGGGCTGGGGGAAGGCACTGCCTAGATCTGGACATAATAAGAGCGGAGACTGGGGGAGGCAGCAGTTTCTACCTATCCAGACGTACCTGATGCACGACACCGCGACGGTTCTTCCTTCCCACGACGCCAGGAGCAGTTCCTTTGAACGCAGGCGGTTGCTAGCACGATTTCGTCGCAGGAGGGAGCGCGGGGCGTGGGGATGCGGCGGTGGTTACTCGACCCACTCGCCGTAGGAGATACTGGCGAAGAATCCGGAGCAGAGGTGAGAGAGAGAGCAACCAACTGCCATGGGGCAAAAGATTTTCTGACAGGGTTGGAGGGGAGGGTAGGGGTGAGGCTTAATAAATGCATGTAACACCCTCCATTACAGCATAAATGACCTCCACTACAGAATAAATGACCCATTTTAACACCACTACAATATAAATGCACCATTTCAACACTCAATAAAGTAAAAAAAAATACTTAGGATGCATGTCATAAGAAAAATTAAATAACATAATCAAAAAACATTATCAATGTACTACTAAAAGGATACCACAATCAAATTAAAAAAATAACACATACATCCACATGCATCGCAAGAAAATTCACCTTCTCCAACCACAATAAAATTCATCCACATAGGAACAATCAAATAAAATTAAAAAACATACCAAAAAAGAAAGAGACAAAATACAACTGTTGCCAACCTTTAGAAACAAAGAACAAGAGGGAAAACAATTTAGAAACAAAACAAGTTCAAGTACATAAACAAAGTAAGTTCACATAAAACAAACAGAGAAGCTCGAATTCACCGACATGCTAAGTTCAAATACAAAAAGAGAAGTTCACATACAATTAAAAGAGAAGTTCAAATATAACAAAAAGATAGATAGTGGGGTCACGTATGTGACGGACTCACCGGATCATGCGACGCCGCGGCACGCCGCGTCATCGCCTGCTACGGCTCGTTCCTGGCTCGGCCTCGTCGGGATGGGGGAGGGTGGTCCCGACCCACCTCCCCCCGGCTCGGCCTCACACTAACTCGGCAGTGCACTCGTTTGACAGGTGCAGTGCGGTTATTCTGTCTCGCCCCCACGCACCCACACCCCATAAAGATAGATAATGGGGTTGTGCCTTCAACCATTGACCCACACCCGCTAAATATAGATAATGGGGTTGTGCCTTCAACCATTGTCCATCTTGACGCAGAAGTTTTATCAGTCCATACAAGCAACATGTGTCAGTACAACTATGCTCGACTACACCGAAAGGCTCAAAGGGGTTGATAAAATGGTTTCATCAGTCCATACAAGCAAAAAGATGTGTCGGTACGACTATGCCCCTCGGTGCGGTGCTGGTTTTTCCCTTCAAGACAGATAATGGGGCAAGTCCATACAAGGAAGATGTGTCAGTACGACTATGCCACTCGGTGCGGTATCGCTTTTTACTGACGACGCTCTTCATCAGTCCATACAAGCTAAAAGATGTGTCAGTACGACTATGCCCCTCGGTGCGGTTCTGATTTTTCCCCTAAAGATAGATAATGGGGCAAGTCATGTTACGGACTCGCCTCCGCATGCGACGTCGTGGCACACCGCGTCGTCGCCTGCTACGGCTCGTTCCTGGCTCGGCCTCACCGGGATGGGGGAGGGGGACCCCCTCCCCCCAACTCGGCCTCGCTCTAACGCGACAGTGCGCTCGTTTGACAGGCGCAGTGCGGTTATTCTGCCCCCCCCCC
>CBMN010044247.1:2178-12892 GCA_000582825.1 Hordeum pubiflorum
CCCTATGAACGCACACACGCACACCCTATCCTTATGAGCACCTTCGAAAGACTGAGCCGACATATCATCTTGAAATTTACGAAGTCACCGTAGCACCCCGGCATTGCTTATTTATCAAGTATTCTCTTAGGTATTCCTCAAAAAAAAGTAACCTCTTACGGTAGTCATTTTTTTATGTAACCTATCGGTGTCGTTAATCACAAACAAGGTGCACACGAAACCAAACCAACAGGTTAACACATGCCCATGAAACTTTACACAAAATCCTCATCAAAAGAAACAAAGTACAAAAATACTCCTCGGGTATCTTGCAACTGGCATCGACGGACTCATAGGAGAGCCATTGCCCAAAAGGGCATTGCAAGTCGATGAATAAGCCCAGTGACGACAAGGTATTTGTGGATGTGGTGCCTCGATCCTCGATCGTCCTCACCCACAACTAAACCTGGGCATGGGCAACCCGGCCCGAAAACCCCGGGTCAGGCCGGGCTTTAGGTTCGGGCCGGGTTTCCAAGCCCGGGCAGCAGTTCTGGCCGGGCTGAGGCTTACGAAAATCACCATTTTACACGAAGGCCTGTCCCGTCCCGGCCCAAAAATCCCCTTTTTAGTCCGTTCGGGCCGGGCTCGGGCCTGAGATTTTTGATTCGGGCTTTCTAAAGCCCGGCCCGGCCCGTTGTATGTCCAGGTTTACCCACAACACGTACCAGAGCCACCATCAACCACCGAGGCCAAGCGACATATCTGTCATCTTCAATAGTCAAGCCTCAAGCACATATCTAAAATCGCCGTCATTTCTCGCCCCATCGATGACGTCGCCGACAATCATGGGCTGAAACCTAAACTCGCAAACCGAAAGGGTCAACAACGACTGAGCCCACCGACTCCTCAATACCACCATGAACGTCGTCGAGGCAAGATTGGAGCGGATGCATTATTCTTGGATGTGTTGTTGCCGTCACCGTAAAAAGCCCCCCCCCCCTCCACCCACCCACCCACACACGCACAACAAAACTACCCCTATCTGCGACTGGAGCTGAATAAGTAGGGTCCCTGACCATCTACCCGCTAGAGCAACGAGGGAGGAGACATGGACTGGCGGCGACGCCCACGAAGGAAGGTGATAGTAGTTTCACCTTTCCCGTCGCCCCACCTCTCTAAAGCGGTTGTACTATACTTTGTGCTAAAGGTGTAGTCAGCTAGTTGTGTAGACAACAATTGCAGTTCAACCCTTTTTTATTTGTATATATATGTTACGATTTTTTGTTTCTACGTACAAAATGTATCTTATTAAAAAAGAAAGCATTCATGCAAACACCAACACTATAGTTCAAAATGAGAAAGAAATGTTGGCAACACTCTATACCACCACTTTAAACCTGACCTTGTCAATGTTGAAGTATCGTTGTATTTCAACCATTCATCTATATATTGTGCTTCAAAAGCAAAATAATTATTTCCTTTTCTTTTTCTTTTGCAGAGTCAATTTCTCAAGTTTTTATTTTGCAAGTACACAATTCATGCACCTAAGGTTTTCCTTTACATACAATGTTGCTCTGATGCAATGGAGCCAATGGTTGATTTCATTGCTTCCACGATAGGATAACGAGTTCAGCAAACGAAAAAGGAAAGCGATAATCAAGTTGGACACATTGCAAGGCAATCACCAGTGAAACCCGTCTCAGGTCCAACCTACGGGTTGTCATTCCCTTACTTGATCATGGTCGAGTACGAGTACGACGTTTAACACGGCGTAGAACAGATACAAACAAGACGGTGCATAAACATCACATCTGCAAAGCCGCAAATAACATCAGTGCACGTTCCAACAAGCTGAAAATATCCAATGTTCCAAATAATTCTGTCAACCAAATGAGCGTTCCATTGCTTCTGGTTCCTCCGACGGTTGGCCGAGGGCGAGAGACCTAGAAACAGGGTGCACGAGCAATCAGGTCCTATCAACCGATGATTCCACCAGCGATCAATCAACATACTCCAGGTTCGTGTGGACCTGACCGCGCTTAACAATCATCAGCACGCAGCTTAGCTTAGCCATGGCGTGGCCAGACAGAACCATACACATCCTTCTTTGTGTACCTCCGGTCCCATGACCATGGGACATCTGAAAGTAGAACAGCATTTCAGGTTTTACAGCCGAAAGCACGACAATCATTATGACATCAGCTAACCTTCCGGGCCGTAGAGTTGTGGAGGGAGTTGATATGGCACTGGCAATCTCACAACTTCTGCGGATGGATCCTTTTCTTCATCGCCTTTCCAGCAAAGTGTCACCAACTTGGTCTTGATGTTCTTACCAAGGGCGAGTTTATCCTGGGTACACGTGTGAGGAATAAAGGATGATCAAAGGGACATATTTGCATAGCAATAATACTCGAATTATAAGGAAAGATTTGCAGTTACCAGGTTTGAGCGGCTCTTTTCTGTGCATGAAAATTGTGGAATGGACTGGAGAGTTTTGGGCAAGAACAATACACCTAACTGAAAAGAGGCCAAATGACAAGGTATAAAGTCATGTGCCCATGATGACTATTACTCTATTAGTCAACTAACACTGAATGCTTCAGATGCGTAGGGCTTCTTATTGAAGCTCTGTAAGCTAGTGCGTCCACAAAATCATACAAATGCAGCAAGCATCACAATTGGGTACCTCGTATGATCGTATCATCAGCTGTGAATTGTTCTTCTGCAGTGCTCCCCAAGCAGCTTTGCTTAAATTTGATGAGGTAAGCAGAAACCATCTGATGGGGATAGAGAGATTTTAGGCAAGAAAAAACGTTTTAGCCCCCTCATACTTTCAACAGAGTCCAGATTACCCTACAAATTCAGCTATTTAACCGGCTCAACTTTGAGAATCAGTACAAAACACCCATCTTATGGATCTTGTTGCTGTGCTAGCTACTTACGTGGCATCCCGGTCAATGTACTAAGTAGAAGCCAATAGAGAGGAGAGAAGAGGAAGATTAGTGGTTTTCAAGTTATTGTGGGCAGCTCTGGAGAAGCTGCAGCCCAAAAGAACTGGCCCTTTGTAAGGTTACTTGCTGACAAATCTTTCTGACAAGGTGAATCTAGCTCAGTCAAATGCCATGTAACAAAAACTGTTACCATTACCATCGATGCTGTGAAAATCGCACTGCTTTCAAAGTTGATGCTGTTGATAACCAGTTTCATGACATTACAGATATCGAGTCATCAATGGAAATAACTTGCTATAAGTACTTACGCAATATTTTGACCATTGTAGCGAGTAAAAGTTTTTATGTGCGGCATAGCACGGCTGATAAAAAAAACAAGATCAGAATATCAGTTTGGTCAGTAATAAAAGAACTTGTTCCAAAGAAGAAACACTGAAGTATCCAAAGGGTACGAGGATGCCAATCTTTTGCAGGATATATCAATATACATTATACAGTCATGATAATTATATTACAAAAAAAGGGCAGCCGGTGCATGTAGCTCCCGCTTGCGCAAGGTCCGGGGAAGGGTCTAACCACTTTGGGTCTTTTGTACGCAGCCTTTCCCTGCATTTCTGCAAAAGGCTGTTTCCAGGACTCCAACCTGTTACCTCATGGTCAAGGACTCCAAGGCTCCCCTTCGATAATTA
Organism: Hordeum pubiflorum; assembly: GCA_000582825.1. Taxonomy (NCBI): domain Eukaryota; kingdom Viridiplantae; phylum Streptophyta; class Magnoliopsida; order Poales; family Poaceae; genus Hordeum; species Hordeum pubiflorum. The sequence goes on from CBMN010044247.1 coordinate 5,798, forward strand.
CATTACATACTAATACTTTTTTTTTGTTATTTAGGTCATAACGGGGTTATTCATTCCAACCAAGGCAAAATCCACATGGTATATGATTTTAAAAACCTTACGTTACCAACCACTCAAGATGAGATTAAACTAGTAAACCTCCACAGCAAAATGTCACAGCCATGCAGACCAATCTGCTTGCTTCAGCACTGTCATGACAGAATATGGCAGGATTAAAAGAGACACATCTCCATCCTTAGCTCTTTTAGTTATACTACCCAATAACTAGGAAATATAGGATAGAAAGCTTTCTTTCAAATGCTATATTTTGGCAACAGATTTTAATGCCACAGCACATAAATGATGGCCAAAAAACACCTAGTATATCAGTGTTATAATTGCTGACGAGTTGCTAGATTTCAATGCTACATCACATAAATGAAGGCCATAAAACACTAAGTGCTGACAAGCTGCTAGCCTTCTAATCATGGATACCATGAGGCAAAACCAAACAGCCCAAGCAAATCCTCCTGTGACACATGGCATAAATAACCACACACAAAGGATTAGCTACATTACCCATTGTGCTGTACTGCTGTCCTAAAAACTAGAGAAATGTACAGTAGATGACAGCAGATAGAATGGGTCAATCACTGGTACCTAATATCCTACTAGATTAGATAGCACTGTGAAATTTCATTTGACCAATGTGATAGCTTTTCAGGTAGCTGCAGGAAAAGGGAGAGCATACCAACGGCCTACGTGGTCTGCTTTCCACCTGGACCAATATTTTCTCAAGAAATCTTTCTCAACATTCTTTTGAGGACTTGGAATGCAACTGCCAGCTGCATAACCCTAAAATGACATATTAAACAGACAAAAAGGTAGATGGTGAATTCAAGTAAAAAGGACTAGTCCAATTCTTATCATGGATCTTGCCAACATTGATCTAAAAAAGTCAACACATATATTTATATGTTTGCATGTTTTTGGGGCCAGCACTGATCTCATGAAATATTAGTATAGCACAACCTATTACCAAGCTCTAAGTGTCAGACAGGTTAAGGAAGCACAGGCAACGAGGGGCCATTAACAAATACAAATGAATCATGATTTTTGCGATGACACAGCAAGTACAACTGTAAAGCTTTTACAGAGCTCAAATTTATACCTCTATTGAGCACCTAACATCCTCCACTGTTGGCCAGACAATCAGTGGTTTCCCGATACCCAACTGTGATCCATCATCTGCTTTACCAGCTGATAACGAGCATGCAAACTCACTCATCCATTTCTCATCAAGTGACCCCAAGGACGAAAACTGCATGCAAGAAGAAATTAATGCTAAGCATCCTTCAAGAAGTTCAGACATAATAAGAAATAAACAATGATACATTGCATTATCAACTTCTCAGTAAAATGAAAAGAAATATGAATGCCCTATTTGAGTGGAAGACATTAACTAGGGATGCATCCTGCACTCTTCCGTAATACAACATAAAAATTTAATATACTGCCGTGCTTCTTTGTCTACCAGTGCAACATAAATGATCGATATACGCAAACAAACAAATTTGCGGGTCAGGAACTGGCTTTTCTAAGGTAATTACATGACAAAGCTGCTTGCTAGGAATTAAGTTTATCAGCATATCAATTTAAGTTCTTAAGATAAGATGTTATTAAGCTTGCAAAATTGCATGCCTAACAAATGGATAGATGGATGAAAATGGAAGGTACCTGATAAATAAGTGGTGACTTGCAAAACTGCTTTTCAAATACGCACTCTTCAAGAACACTCCTAAGCTTCATATGGCCCCACTTTTTCATATTGGGGCCGACATGATAACCAGGAACAGATCCGATCAACCTAACCTGCAAATGATGCAAAGTTAGCTGAGACTAATTTACAGTGATACACTGGGGCCTGTGTGTGATTAAAGTGGCCAGTCATGTTTGTACATTTAAGTACAAAGTACAAATTATACACAAGTAGCCGCATAATCATGATTAAATAGTGGCAAGCCTTTTGTGTAGGAAATGGGTGCTTGAACATGCAAGGATTACTGTCGGGGCCTCCCCTACAATTTTAGTTAAAAACAAAACATGCAAGGGAGGAAGGAAAAACAACATATCACACCTTTAACATGCAATGCAGCCACTAGCAAAATGCATGCTAAAACTCATTTCAACAACTGCCAGAATGGTACAAGGTGCCCAACCGCAGGATCTCAAAATGGATAACAAATAGAACAATGCAGTCATTTTGTATGAACATGATAAAGCTGGTCAAAATGACAGAATCCGTGACTCATTTGGGATAACAGAAAACTTTCAGATTAAGCAGTATATGGTTCACTCTGCACACAGATTAACATAATCTGGAGCTAATGGCTACATATTTCAGAAATGCCATGGTTTATCAAGGGAAGCTAGAGTTGGTAGAATCATGCCACACCGAGTCAATAACTTACATCTAGCCAGACGGTAACTTCATTTGATAAGCCTGATGGTCTGTTTTTCTTTCCCTTTTCGTTTTATGTCAGACCACTAATTTGAAAAGAAAAACATATCTATGATTCAGCATGTCTCATAATGCTTAAAGAAAATGTGAGATTACAGAAATATACCAACCGTTGAGCTACTATAATTAAATTTCCGAAAGAATGCTGCATTGATGTTGACATCACCTGCAACTGGGAGATTTACCCTGAACTCAGGCCACTGCATTGCAATCAAGAGGACATTTTAGTTCACAACTCATCACAGACAAGATAGAACTGGTCAAATTTTAACTTCAAGGAAACAAAGTAATAAAAAGTAGAAGACAAAATGAATTATAAGGAGTTTCATGGCAGGCTAAAAGCTAGACAGTTTCAGGATGAACTATCGGATAAGGCTTGTAAATGCCAGGTAGTTCCCAGAATTAATCAGATAACAGTATATAACTTTTTACAGAAGAAAATTCCACGGAAAACCAGATCCTGTTTCATGATCTGTAGAAAATCCTTTTAATTTATTTAGGATATTTTGCATTGAATCTTAGACACGACATATGTTATACATGGTTCACTGATCTGGTAAGAGATATGAGAAGAACCATCTATATCTTACCTTCGATTCCTAGACCTTTATCTGACTAAAAGCTGAAGTGCATATTTCGCCATCCAACAGTATTTTAGCTACACTATAATTGCTAAACTAATAGTTTTACATTTGTTCTGTAGTAGTAGTGTGCCCCTGGATAAAAACACAAGTTTCTAGTGTCCTTTGTGAATGTATAACTTTTTGGAAACTGCACATAGTTATTTAGTCCATTCTTCTTCAGGTAAGCTCAAGTGACTGATGTTTTTTTCTTCAAATTGTTCATAATAAATTTAAGATTTAAATACACTGGAGAATAAAAGTTATTTTACTAAACACAGCGAGTGAATTGTGGCAACAGTTGATTTATATTCTATACCAGAAGCAAAGAGAGAATACCCTGCTACCTTAAGTGCCCGGAGATAATCAACCAGGTCATTTTCAAAACCAATATTTGCATTCATATCATTTGCTTCCTTCCAGGGAAAATCTTGTGTCCATAGTCCCTGACTTTTGTTATTCCAGTCAACATGTATCAAATTTGCAGTGTGAACAACAACGCGAATCCCTTGAGGATATACAAGCAGCATGGCCTTCGAATGATGTGTTCCAAATGATATTGGGAGCGGGGGCTTGTGAAGGATCCAATTTGTAGGCTTCGTTTTCTGTCACAAAAGAATGAATATGCAATGAGAAAACTAAATAAACAAGATAACGGATTGTTTAAGCAATTTTGCCACCTTCAAGCGCTCCAATGAACCACCATCTTCTCCATGCAGAACTAGGACATGTGGAACTTTCCTTAGACTAGGACATGCTGCAACATGTAATATCTGATTACATTATTACAAAATAATGTAGATAATGAAGAATAATGCATTAAACTTAAGTGGTGAAATAAAAATGTGATATCCAAAAAATCCAATGAGTTGCAATAATGTAATTATGCACATACAGTAGAGCCAAATAATATAAGATGCCACAGGGCATAATTTGATTCACCGTTTAATGTTCCGAGTGTGCCAAGTGGCGGCAGTCTTCTAATAAAAATCTTTAGGTTTGACAAAAATTAGCTACCATAACATAAACATCAACAACTTTACTTTCATAATAAATTACTTACCAGTAAGCAACCAATCCATGTCCACCATATAATTTGAGAGTACAGCAAGAAGCACTTCACCCTGACAATTCACTGATCATGTAAGAACTAATAGCATACTTCTCAACCAAATCTGACAATGCAGAAATATAGTGTGAAAATGATAAACAATATTTATTCGAGTTCTTCTTGTAAAATGACATGGAAGAATGATTCACTGAATAACAACCAGAACGTTCACACATGCTTATAATAGGTCAAGGAATTTACCCTTATGCAACATTTTCATAATTTTCATTAAAAAGCGCTCATATGTTAAACAATATTGTGATACGGCGTGCTAAAAAAAATCGATCGCTCGTACAATTTCAACTAAAGTGGTCATATGGAATGGAAATACCTGTATGACATCCTGAATGGTAACTGTTGAAGTGTTAGTCCATGATGGAAGACCTTGGACACGCATGAGTCGAAAAGTCAACGGAAGTATATCTTTCAAAGGACCGACAGAATGCGTTCTCTCTTTGTTTCTCTCGGAAGAACCACCACTATCAAGTGAACTTAATACTTTGGTAACAGATGTACTCTCTTCTGCAAAGCTTTCCTGATTAGAGTTCAACGATGTGGTCAACATGAATGTTTGAATGAAAATCAAAGTCCACTTGGCACTCTTTTGCACCACATGTATTTGCAGATTTTCCAAACAAAAAAGAGAGAGTGAACCTAATAAGTAGGAATTGTATTTAGTGTTCAACTAAGAAATATTCATCACTCACATATGGTACATAGCAAAAAAACACCTTTAAGCTAAAAAAAACTGACTTATCTCATATGTTTTCACTTTCCCTTCCATTTATACGGTAAGTACTGGAATACGGAAATTATGTTCATGAAGTGCACAACGGAGAGTTTTTATAATACAGTGGAATAATCCATCATTACCCTGTCTATGCAATTGCAATTCATCGACATTTTAAGGACATGCAAAATAATATGTGGTGTTTTTATGTACATGGATAGCTAAACTATTGTCTATCCTCCTATCAAGAGATTTCTCATGAACTTGCAAATCAAAAGAACAGTAACAATAGCAGCAGAGCACTGAAGCATATTCAGTGAAAAAGAAGGCAAAATAGTAATATACATGGATATGACATCCACCTATACATGTTGTGTCAGAGACATTCTGAATCTCCACAACATAACACTCGAGTCTTGAATGAATTATGGTTTCGATGTTGAGTAAATAAATACTACTAATATTTATTCCACACAATGGATTAAGGCATCATATTATTTTTCCTTTACATGAGTAAAGCAGCTGAATGACATGAGTGATTTCTGCGGCTGGTATTGGTGTAAGTTATTTTTCTGAAACTCAACGTGATGATCCAAAATTCCAAATCACAACAAAAGAAAAGTAAAAAAATAGAGGTTCATTGAGCAAACACAGACAACAGATTAAGAATCACTACCTTGGTGTTGTCAGTTAATCTGCAGCCATATAAGGTAAGAACTCGTCTGCATGTAAACCTAGTCCTAGCTTAATTTGCTTTAGTTTGTGCTGTAAAATTATGTAGGGCATTGAAAAGTTCCCTCTTTCTAGTTTGCACTGTCAGACACGAGTATTGTTTTAGAACTGCAAGAAATCACCCAAAACGAAATTTCATAAATACCATTAAGACCCAAGTTGACAACATATAGAGTCAACTGACCTGCAATGTTCTTGCCAAAGCCTCATCTTCCATAACTTGTCGATTTCTCTTCGCAGCTACACTATCTTCCTCGCTATGCCTCTTCCCCTTCTTTAAGTCATGTGATTCGACTGATGTGGAGCTTTTACGCTCCTCGCTCATATTCACATACTTCATAAAATATTCACCGGGAATCAGCTCCAGGACATCATCGTGCATAATCTTGGCTCTCTGCTGAGCACAAAATCTTCTTCTCTGACCCTCTGACCGGACAACAATGGGATTTGGCCCCTCCTGCACACACATCGACATCGGACTAGAACAGCTTATTTTTCCAATCAAAAGCAAGCATGGAATCATCCACTGTCCTTCTGACGTACTCACCACGACGACTTCGACGGAGCCATCAGGCGAGCCGCGCAGACTCAAATGCTTGCGGCTGACTCTCTTGTCAACAGCCACCAAATTGCTCCTCCCGACAACATTGGAGCCCTCAAAGATGGGAATGCTTGGCATTGGCAGCGACGACGCATTCGGCGACTCAGATTTGCCTTCAACAAAGGGAACCAGAGTCCCAACCCTTACCTACACACAGAAGCAACATGCCACATGAACATGAACAGAATGCTTGGCATTGGCAGCTGGAACCCACCCGACGCCAGATGCACAGGAAAAATCTGATAAAAAGACAGTTCGATCCGTCTCTGATAACGGCTCAATCACAATAACAATCCGACATGAATTCGCGCGCGGGCGCTGACAGAGAGAAAGAGCCGGGGAGGGGGAGGATGGGGTGACTTACTCGGGAGGAAGACGACATGAGAGCGGTTTGGGAGGGGAGCTGGGCTGCTCCTGGATCCTAAACCCTTGTACCTACAAGACTAAACCCTAGCTTAGCATAGCCACGGGAGAAAGAGCGGTCAAGTGGTCCAGAGGAAGACGAAGGAAGGCCGCAGCGCGCCGCGCAGGTTGTTTTCCAGTTTGCCCTTGGTAACTAATAACTTTAATACAAACAGGTCCCTGCAGGATATTTAAGAACGAAGAAAGAAACCTGAAACCCAGCAGCCCTGCGGTTCGGAGGCGGAGCGGCTATCGCAAGACGAAGGTGCGCGCCGACTGCGGTGAACTCTCTCCTCTGATTTCTCTTCCAAATATTATACGATTTCTCTGATGTTCGCCGTCTGCCGGCTGCGGCCCTTAGGCGTTCGCCCCCCCCTCCCCCCTCCCTCCCCCGCAGCC
>CBMN010044290.1:0-10657 GCA_000582825.1 Hordeum pubiflorum
GCGCGGCCGATCGCACCACATTAGCACCAACTCATTAATAGAAAGTCTACACACAGATCAACCTTGAAGCAGCAAATGAAGGGAAACGATTAGCTAAACACCTAGTATAGTCATTGGGTTTTCAATCATTTTTTTTTTGAAAACCAGGTTGTCCCCATGGCTTCTGCATTGACTGATGCACACGGATATGGTTTTCCATTTATAATGCACCTTCATATCAAGAATCTATTTTCATATAAATTATAGTTCCACCCGAATCCTTTGGATAGGTAGAGTACATAGAACTAAAATCCCTTCCCATCCAAAGTGGTTGAGTCAGATAAGAAGTGTATCCAAACAAGACATGGATTGATGCCTCTCCCTAATAGAGAAAACAAAAAACTGTTGTCCGAATGTTTGTATTTCTGTTATGCAAGTAATGGAAAGGGGCCGGGGATTATCCTCCTTTTCGAAAAAAAAGTAATGGAAAGGGGGAAAGCCCGGTACAAAAGTAGAAAGAAGTAGAGAAAACCAAAAATATGTGCAAGTTGTATCATCCCAAAATTTGGAACCAGAGATTCTGAAATATCAGCAAACAGACCTGGATATGAAGATCAATGCAATGCATGCTCGATCTTAAACGCAAAGGCAACAAAGCTGCTACATTAACTCCATACTGAATCGCTGACAAGGCATATGAATGGGGAGCTAGCCTGGACTAATCACAGAAATCATCAATTAGCAAAACACCAAATCTATAGCTACCTGCATGCAGGACCCCAGGAACAGCTAGCCCTTTGGGCTGTGGCAGCAGTGATGAGTATATACCCAGCATTAAGGCCTAATAATGGGTGACACATGGCTGAAAGTTACTCCACCATGCGGGGAAGAGCAGGCCCTCATTTTCACTCATCTCCTGCCAGTAATTACTGATCGTTCATCACTGCCAGTACTACCTGAATCCAGATCTCTGTAGGTGCAACTGTGCAAGTGCATGTATTTTCAATTAATGGAGCCATGCAATGCTTGTGTATAGCCTCCTACTACTACGTCATGTACCTGATGCAATATTGCAATGCGCTCTCTGCAATTTCGCAGTGCATCCACATGGACTCTCTCATTGTCTCTCTCTCTCTCTGGGGAAGAACCGAGGTCCAGCAGCCCAGCAGGAGGGAAGGATCTACAGCAGCAGCTAGCTTTTTACTACGGGACAGCTTTAATTCTTCTTTTTACTACTACACTTCTTGGTAGCAGCTCAAAGGCTGGACGGATGCCATGCATACATGGTACATACACACAGCTTGGCATTTAGTTCTGCCTGCGTATGTAGTTATGTAAGCTTGCATGCATGGTGTACTGTGCTGCCTGATGAACATTTCACACAGTTGGCATGATGCCGTGGTGCTGCCGCAGAAGAAACAGCAGCCACGGCAGAAGCAGAAGCAGCAGGGAAGAAGGAATTGCTTGCACATGGGACAAAATCCCAAGCCAAATCAAGCAGTGCAACAGTACTATAGTAGTACTACTGTGTAGAGAGAGTATGAGGGGAGGAGAGAGAGAGACCGTAGAGAGAGAGAGAGAGAGAGAGAGATACGTAGAGAGAGAGAGAGAGAGAGAGGGAGAGATGCATGTGTATGAATGTATGCAAATTGCAGGCAGGCATGGATTTGTAGGAGAAGGATTTTTAGGATCTGACCTCCAGGCCTCTCCCATGACTGCCTGTCCTAGCAAGCAAGCTACAAGGCTGGCTGGCATACTGGCTTGATTGCTGCTAATATAAGCTACATTTTAAAGGCATCCTCTCCTCACCCTACAGCTAGGTAGCTTTGGAAGGAGAGCCCAATTGACCTGCATATGCCCACACTAGAGCAGGAGCTAACAAGAACAATCCATGTGCACAATTACACCATAATTAATTTATCAATTAAACATTGCATCCGACCTCCAAGATACTTGCACGTATTGTACGGTATTTGTAAGGTGAATATTAATTGTTATCGTATGTGGGGAGCACACTATGTTTCCTAGGCTTCCTACCATTTTCTGGTGTGCATTGAAGTTCCCCAAATGAAAATAACTTAGTTATAATCGAGCACACAAGGGGAAATTAGAAGGAAGGAATGCAAATCAGAGCAGATAGAAGATACTCCAGCAAGAAACCATGCATCAATCAAGATAGAAAGATTTTTTGTTGTTGCTGCTGCTTAAATTGTTCTTTTCGTGTTTCTTCTCACACTGCACTGCCCTGGCTAATAATTAAGGATCGAGGGATCACGAGCTATATACCAAAGGAAGAGATTACGAAGAGGCTAGATGCTCCAAGCATGCACCGGCCGCCGCCGCCGCCGCATTTGTTTACTTCTCCGACAGGTTAATTTCTCCTTTGCGAACGGCCGGCGGCGGCCCCGTTTGTGTCAGAATCTGAGTAGCAGTAGTGGTAGTAATGGTGGATCGTACGACCGCCCACTCTTAGCGCTTCACAAGTCAAGATTCAAAGAGCACCTCGCTTTCCCGGACGACGACGAAGATGAGGAGGCCGGTGACAGCAGCTGCAGCGCCGGAGGCGCCGTCCTCACGCCTTCAAAGTCCTCCTCGCCGTTTGTGGCGCACTCGAGGTTCACCCCGAAGAGCCGCACCCGCTTCGACCCCGATGTCGCCACCGGGGACGGCTCTGGGTACTGCCCTGGCGCTGCCGCCATGCGCACCGGCACCGACTCCAGGACCAGCGACTGGTGCTGGTGGTGGTATTGCGGCTGCGGCTGGTAGAACAGCACCTGCCTGCCGGGCGCCGCCCCGTACCCGTCGTACCCGATGTGTCGCCGCTGGTGGTGGTGTTGGTGTTGGTAGGCGTCGTAGTCGTAGACGGACGCCGGCGTAGTCGCCTGGAGGAACATCCTGCCGCCAGCACCGCCGGGTCCGGCCGGCTGCGCCATCCACGGCGAGAAGGGCACGGAGGGGAGGGCAAAGCCTCGGTGGTGCCCGGGCGGGAGGACGACGTCGGGGCGGCGGCGCCAGTCGATGAAGAGCCTGCCCCTGGCGGCCTCCCCGACGCCGCGGCCGAAGGAGACGGTGTCCCCGGCGTCGAGGCGCTTCTCCTTGACGAAGCGGCTCCAGCCCTTGGTCATCACGTAGCTCTGGCTGCTGTTCCAGTAGGAGTAGCGGAAGCGCCATGGCTTGCCCGCGCGGTCCTCGAAGCTGAGCAGGAGGCCCTTGTCGGTGGAGGAGGCGTCGAGCGGGAAGTACTTCTCCGCGTGCTGCTTCGGGATCACCAGCCGGTTCAGCTTGCCCACGTCGCTCGGCGTCACGACCTTGTCGAACATGTGCTCCTTCTCCACCGCAGCCGCCGCCTCCTCCTCGGCCTTATGATCCGCGGCAGGCGGCGACGAGCAGCCACCAGCGGCCGCCGTGGAGGCCCTGATTGCGGTGAACTCCATGTGCACCGCCGATGGAGGAGAGGTAGGTTAGGTAGATGCTGCCTCCTCCCTTCCCTCCCCTTGCCTGCTGCTTGCTCGTCCTTGACCTTTGACCAGCAGCTAGCTAGCAGCTGGTGCTCCCCTTCTCGCACTCCCAGTGCTGTGCTGTTACTGTTGTTTATAAGTATAGGATTTGGGTGGGCTTATAATATTTGGCTAGCTTGGGAGATTGGAATTTAGAATTCTCGGCCGACTGGCAGGAGAAGCTGTGGAAGTGGCTACGAAGGGGGGAACAGCTCGATCTGCCTGCTAGCTAAAGCTTGGGTTTCTTGCAGGATCCAGGCATGAGATCGAGCAAGAAGAGGGTTCGAAGGAGGAAGAAGGGTGGAGAAAGGATGGTGGGTACTATGAAGGTTCTTGGTGAGAGAGAGGCCGGAGGAAGGGGAGGAGGAGAAATGGAGATGAGGCTGGCTCTGGATGGATGGATGCTTGCTTTTGGCCTGCAACCAAAGGTAATTGGCCTAGCTTCCTTAGCTAGTGTGTAGTGTGTATGTATGTGTATGTATACGTGTGTAGTTGTGTGTGCAATGTACTGTATGATGGAGGGGGGGAAAGAGTGGGCACAATACAAGTAGCTTGCTTTTTAAAGGAGAGGAAGGAGGATGGGGTGTGAGAGCTAGCTTGCTAGGGTGGGCCCCATTGATTATCTGGTTGAGCTCATGTGAGCTTGTCCTTGTCATGCTATAGGGAGAGCCTTTATGCGAGTTAGGCAGACGATGAGCCCCAAAATGCCAGTTGTTGGATCAGATTTTTCAACATGTATGTATCCTTATTGGTAGGTATCAAAACAACTGTATTTTATGCTAGTTCATATTATTAGTAGTACATATATTTGTGTGTGTATATATGGGCTACTATTTGATTTCATTTGTATTGTATAATCATATTATTAGTAGTGTATATATAATTCGTTTGTGTATGTATGCGTGTCTGTATGCAGTTTGGACTACTATTTGATTTGATTCGAGTCTTTCACATATCCATGTGTATGAAGTTGAATGTAAGCCAGATGTGCTATCTGTCCCATTGTGGGACGGAGGGAGTAGCTGCTATCAACTAGTTATATTAATTTTGCATTGCATTTTGACTTGACCTTGAAGTGGCTATTCAAAATTTCTTCATTGCGCTTTCAGGTCAAGCTAGCATTCCGGAATGAATATTTGTGCTACATATTTTTGTTTTCCGAGTGATTGCACCATATCATAATAAATCAAATAGGCTCATATATACCAGGAATTAAAACACTGGATATCTTATCAGAAGTATGCTTCGTCTTAGTTGCCTTGTTCTTATCACATAAAGATGCTAAGTTTGAACTACTCTTGTTGCAACCTGCACACAATTAATCTGCCACTGAAGACCGAACATGCTTTCTTATTTCATTGGCATATTAAATTGATCTTCCATTGGTGTATTGCCTTAGACCTCAAAACTTAAGAGCCCCAAATAAAATCATGAATGCATCCAAATAGAATAATTGCAACGTGTGAGTCTGTTAAGGGCAATATTTAATTAGTCAGACTGTCTCTGAACTTATTTCAGGTTATCTTCATGCAATTAGAAATTGCCACTGCAGGGCCAGCTATTGTGGTATGTCAGAAAAGACGAGGAGAGAGAGGTCAGCATGGCTGCTCACCTCTGATTCGGCCCCAGGAGTGAGAAGGCGCCTATTTTATGGGCACACACACTCAGACACACATGTGGTGCATACAATAAGGTACAATCTGCAGCTACTTACCAGTAGAGGCATATTTTATAAGGCGCACACACATGTTGCTGGCTGTTCACTTGGCACATGAGGTGGGCAGATGCTAGTAATATATATGTCCAGTGGCTGTTTGTTTTCGGGGGGTTTGCCTTTGTTTTGTGGGAGAATCGTGAGGCATTGGGAGGGGTAGTTGACGGCTGGTTAGACTTGTGAAAGGGTTTTTCTTGTCTTGATAGTTTTGATTTGTAAATCAAGTTATCTGCTAGTTTTGGTTCTAGCGTGGAAGTTTATGAACAGCAAAGTTAAATTACGACAACTTGTACTTTACTTGCGGTTGATGTTCACATTTTTTTAATTTAAATATACTGTCCTAACAAAAGCTAATAGTTATGGGTCTACACTTGAGTTTTAGGTCCAGCCTATGGTCACATGGCAAGAAGTTGTCAAGTGCCGGCCCTACTGGCTGCGCTCACCCCATTCCGTGTTTAGTCTTCTGGTACATCACTCTGCCCTTGTTTTAGGAGTGATGAGTGTATATTCTCCAAAAGAAACATGAAGGTCCTAACAAAGCTACATCCTACATGGGCACAAAAGGCTTCTTTAAATTAATTAACTCCATGTACTCCGTGGGGTCGATGATTTCGACAAGTTAGGATGACGGTGTGCAGCCCAAGTGGTCTAGCTCGGTCCATGCCCACTCGGCGCACCCTAACTAGAAAATTAAGCTTTTTTGGAAAACTGAAAAAATCTGCTCCCCATCTCACTTAGTTATGACTTTTGCCTATATATATGTGAGCAAAGCTGAAAACGCGTTCATGAATTTTTTCTAGGCATCTAAGAACTTTAGTTTTAACCAAAAGGATTTGTAAGTCATGCAAGATTAGTTAAAATTTGGTCAAACATGGATTGGGTTGAGAAATCTCTTTGCCTCTCTCCACTTTCCAACAACCAAGTTGAACCAAAGATGCATCCCAAGTGACCATAATTTGGGACCAGCCGGCCGCCGGCTCCCTGTGGATTGGTTGAGCACTTTGTTGACCATTCGACAGCTCGGTGCATGTGTGTGCATTGCATTTTGCATGCATGGGTATCTCAAGTGGGTATATAGCATGTCGATTTAGCAAAGATGGGAGAATAGAACGTACTGTTCTTTTTTACTTCTGCAAAGCAGCAGTAGGATAAAACTTGGGCCCTTCTCTGGGACCTACTTTGCGCAAACAACATTGTTTTGATCACTCGTGAAGTAGTAAAAATCTTGACCACTGGTAATCCCCAGAATGAATTATGGTTAAGTATTGAGGGCAATGTGCATTAACCAATTCAGAGAAGATACCTACTGGACTGTCAAACTGTAGTGCATTTATGCAGTGTACCCCTGTCGAATTAATGTAATCAGTATATACTCAGTTTTGTGGAGTACGGAGTACTCTGGATCGTAATCCTAGATTTATGATGAAAAGTGACCATACTACTCCAAAAAGGCGGTGTTCTGCAACTGCAAATTAATGTGAAATGATTCAGACATGATGGCTAGTGACAAGATCAACTTTTCTTTAACTAACGGAAGATGGATTGACCGCCTAGAAATGAGCTCAAACCAAGCCCTATTTTGGCCAAGCATATCTCTGGCGTTTTCAATTACTCTTGCTATGCATGCATGCAAGTCTAAGAACGGTGGACTTAATTTAGATACGTGAATGTCGATTGGGATGGTTTAATTATCATGCATGGATGATTTAATTGTCACTGATAACGCAGTGAGCGATTTTTGAAGGACGTCGGATCAATCCATCATATCAGCGGCGTGTGTTGGCTCGCCATGGAGGCCAGGGAACATATATAGGAGGCTGGGAGCTAAATGCACGCGCGCATGCGCATTGTCACCATCCAAGTACGCCTGTCTACATGCAACTTCTAATCACTCCGCATATATTTGTTGAAACGATCAACACTCGATCACCAATTTGCAAGTTGCAACTGGCTTTAGTTTAGTTTGACCGTCAAATCGTAAGTCTACTCTTCGATGCGCATGCGCCTGGAAAACTTCCACGAGATTGCTCTTCCTTCCACGGATCAATCCTTGTCAAATTGACTCCCATGCACTTCCATTTGTTCTATGTTGTTGCGAAGTCTTCCATGCACTTTCCTCGCAAAAAGGTCTTGTACGTGCTTAGTTCACTATACATGCATGTGGAATCTCTTAGAGCAACTTCAACCGGGCGACCCATTTCGACCGCTCATATCTTTTTGGGTCGCCGCGGACAAAAATGGTGGCCCAACGCAGAGACCCAAACCCAATCATGTCCGCTTCATGTCCGCGCTGACCTATTTCAGGCTCAAATTTGGGCCGGATTTGCGTCCTCGCGGACACGAAACGGACGCGCCCCGCGTCCCCTTTGTGTCCGCCACGGGTCCACTAGTCGGCCGCCCAACCACCGCCCACGTCTTATTAAATGTCAGCACCTACCTCGGGGCCCGGGCAGTGGGTGGAAGGTCCGCATGCCCGTCCTTTTTAATGGAAGCGTGCGGCGAGGCCGGCCTCATCCACTTCCAACATCCGTCCACATCTGGCCACGCGTTGCTCCTTCGCCGGTGACCAAAAGCCCTAGCAACGGGAAGGGGAAGGGGAAACAAACACCCCTCCACCATGGGGTTTTCAACGGGAAGGGGAAACAAACACCCCTCCACCATGGGGCTTTTCAACGTGAAGGGGAAGGGGAAGGGGAAGCTCAGCGCCGGGGAGAGCTCTTCCCGCGGGCTTCCTCCTCCTCCTCCGCCGCCTGCTAGACGCGTCTCGCCACCGGAGTGGGACCGTCTGTACATACCAGTCCACCAGGCACGGTGGCACTGGCAGTACCACCGGCCACTGCAGTATCCGAATGTCAACCTGTCGCACGGTTGGCATCTAGATGCGCAGCGGATCCCCATTCCGTCAGTGCCGCGCTTGGCGCGGGCACACGCCTAGGAGGTTCACCGGCGTCGTGAGGCCCTCACTCCGGAGCAGCGGGCGATGCGTGCCTACGCGCCAGACTCCCCCAACTGGGAGCATTGGTTCGCGCTAGAGAACGAGGAGGAGTGCCGCCGGGGCGTCCACGTCGACCACGCCGTTCCTCCGCCGCCGTCCGAGATTCTGCCGGAGGAGGTGGATGAAGAGGCGGCGTACCAAGCTACCCTCGAGCTAGCCCTGCAGCACGCGCTGGAGGTGAGAAGGATCGAGGAGGACACCCATTGGGATGGGCTGGAGCAAGCCCTCGCCTTGTCGGCTGCGGGGGAACTCCATCCACGCCCCGCTCTTCGTCCTGCATCCACCGCCGCTGCCGCGGCCCACCGTCGAGCCCAAGGCGGAGCCGAAGCCCACGCCCACACGTAAGAGCTCGCCGCCTACGCCCACTTGGTCGGAGGAGTCCTACAAGTGGACCGGCGAGCTTCGCGAGTGGGTGAGCGCGCCTCCGGTCCACTACGCCACGACGCCGGAGGAGGTGGCGGCCCACGTTGAGCGCTGGAAGGCGCACTGGCTCGCCGAGGAGGAGGCCGATGGCCATCGGTAGATGCGCTGGGAGCAGCAGGAGGCGCTGTGCCTTGAGGAGGAGGAGGAGCGTGCCCGGCGAGCCGCAACAGACGTTGGAGGAGGCTGTCCTGGCAGCCTACCAAGCAGCGTTCGGGTGGGCTGGGCCGCCTCCCTTCTTCATCGACCTCACCGGCAGCAATGGTGACGGCAAGGGCAAGGTCAAGGGCAAGGTGGACATCTAGGGAAGCGTGCGGGCGCGGATTTTTTGTTTTTAATTAATGTTTAATTATGTTTTAACTGGACTTTGGCCGGCGGTTGAACGTCCACTTATGTTTAATTCAGTTTTTATTATATTTATCTGTGCCACATGTTTATCATTTTTGTTTTTCTGGACGCGTGCAAATTTGGGTCTGCCTCCCGTTGGGTGCACTAGTCGACCCAAATGAAAAAGCGGACGCACCCGTCTGCCTGGCCGACCCAAACGGACAAAAAGTAAACAAACTGCGCGTCCGTTTGGGTCGACTCGTTGGAGTTGCTCTTACTTCCACTCCCTATTCCCTTGACTCATGATTTGTATCCACTGCAAACTATCTCATCATTTTCATTGCCAGTTTAAAAAGATCATCGCTGACAGCTTTGGCATAGAACGGCTATAGTCAGTGATGAGAGGAAAATATCAAATTTAGTGAGCCAGGGCTAGACTACGCCCAGGACAAAATACATTAGACACAATAACTACAATACTTATAATTGCTACACCCTACAAGGGTTTGACAACACACCCTTGGCCATGGCCCTGTTATCTGAGACTCTCCGCTCCTCATGGCGAGGACACCCATCCCCGATAGCTAATTTTATGAGAAAATTTACCCTAGATCGACTCAAGTCCAAGCACGGCCCAGTCCAATGTTTGCCATGGTTGTTGCCAATCTTGAAGGGAAGTTGGCTTCACCTCCGATGGTAATTTGTCATTTCTAGAAGCTGTGTCACAAACGCCGCAACCAGAGAAGTCGGTGCTACAAGGAAACCGATGTTGTAACCGCTATCCTGGGTAGGCAAAGTTACTACTGCGATCATTGGCTCTGGGAAGTCATCATGTCACTTGCTTGGTGATGTGCATCACATGTTGTGGGAATAATTAAATCCTACCCAAGGACTCCTGTGTGGTCCTACATGTCATCATATCGTTTCAACTAGTTATGGTCCACAAGTAAAACAAGAGAAGAAACCTGAAAGGGTCGGGAGGTCGACTAGAGGGGAGGGTGCTGAATAGATAACTACAAATTTTAGCTTAACTTTCAAATTTTAGGGGCAAAGAGGATAAATTAAGTTCTCTAAATATCCAATTTACAGGGGAGAACAACATAAATGACAAGAAAGCTAGAACAAAGGTAAGAAAAGGAACAAGCCAAATTGCAATCCGACAAGCATACAACACAAGTAAAGGGACGGTAAAGGATAAATCACAAGAGTGAGAGAAGTAGGTATATCCCAAAGCTCACAATCTTTGGGGGACTACTAATCTCAATTAGAGAGTTGCCAAAGCCAAATATCTAGATCGCCACCAAGTGGCTCACCCTAATCTCCCTTTGAGTCACCCCAACAGATGAACCTGAAATCCATCTGGTTTGGTCTTGAAGACGACCATCGAACCTTTACAAACTTCCCGGAGCACACCACAAGAAAGGAAGCTTCTAGGCCTTCACTCCTACTACCTAGGAGTCCCAAAATCTAAGAGTAACAAATATTTGTGATAAACAAGTCAGGGAATAACAAATTGGTTGGGTGGAAGTGTACATGAGGTCTCATTCAGTCCTCAAAGTATCGTGGAGTTTGAGTGGATGGATTGGGAGGAATTGACCTTTTATGGTGTAGGAATGGTGGAACGATCTCAAAGTCAGTGGTTTGATATGAAGGTGAAGAAAGGGGGTATTTATACCAAATTTGTCAGAATCGAGATTCTGAATCAGATCGGAGCTCCGTTGGTAG
>CBMN010044314.1:0-18711 GCA_000582825.1 Hordeum pubiflorum
TCCATGGATAGATCTTGGGTGTTTGTAGGAATTTTTTTGTTTCACATGCAACGTTCCCCATCAGATAGGGAGAGAGGGGTTGAGGGAGGGGAAGCAGAGCTGTTGGAGGGGGAGAGGGAGCGTCAGCCGCCGTGAGAGACCCGCCATGGCCAAGAAGGGGAGGGGGAGGAGAGAGCCATTTTCCCACCCCCTGTCTTTACTCGTTCCTCATAATATGAATCTTGGTTACATATGCTAGTAAAATGTCAGCAGCTAGTAAAATCGGGCAATTGGCAACGGTTGTCAAATGTCCAACGGTTCCTTAATGATGGTTTAAATAATTGACACAAGTTAATTAACCCTAACGTAAAACTCAATGGCAATTCATGTTTTGAATCTTGGTTACATATGCTAGTAAAATTTTCCATTAGCTGAGTCTAGCTCTTATTCCATATGCTAACAAAAAGATCTAACTTTCGTGGATGGATCTAGAGATGGCAGCGCTCCCGTGTCATTCTCATTTTGGAGGCATCATCGTTGAAGCACTTTTCTCGGCCTGGATGCTTTCATTGATAGTGGTTGATGTTGATAGTTGTAGCTGTGTGCTTGAGTTTGCTTCAACGAGACTTTCACGAGTGTCATTTTCTCCCTTTGTGTGCGTTAGTTGGTGTTGGTTGTGTACATCATAATTATGCAGTTGGACATGTGCTCATAATGTATTTTCTTGATGCGACATTATGAATCAATAAAACCCACCCTTTATTGAAAAAAGAATTGTTGCTAGTAAAACTAACATTATAGGCTACCTTCTATACCTATTAATAAAGGAAATAGGTATTNNNNGTCCGTCATGCTATTTTATAGAAACCCCACTGATATTTCTGATATTAAACCCGCAGTATATATCAAATGTTTTTTAAAATACTCATATCTTCTAAACCGTAACTCCAAATTTAACATGTTATATATGAAATTTGATTAAAAATATGTAAAATCTGAATATGATGTTATTCTACGTGTTAACCATTTAAAAATACTATATAGGGTGCAATTTTAATCAATAATGCATTATCCGTCTTTCTTTCATACCGGTACTGATCCGGATTGGGGATGAANNNCTCAGCAAAATCAGGATTGGAGACGAAATTGAAGATAAATTTGCTAGAGACACCCAATAAATAAGGACATGCATGAGAAGAAAAAAAGGAGGGGCCCAATAAAGATGGGATGTCCGTTATAAAAGAAAAAAAGAAAAAAAATGCAAAGGAGATCCAATAAAGATGAGATGTTACGCTATTTCTCCTATATATAAGAAGAAGAAAAGAGGACATGCATGACAAGATGTAAAAAGGAGGCATGCATGAAAATAAAATAAAATAAAAGACATGTTTAATAAGATATAAATAGTGATGAAACAGGGACCAATAACTGTGACATGTATGGAAAGAAATAGTGATGAAATAGGGACGCAAGTACCTGCGTCCACGGGAGACCATACAAAAATGTTTTTTCCACACAAAAATAATTTCTTTTTATGATTAAAAAAATCATGTGTCTTTTTAACAACTCTTCATGTATTTAAGAAATATGCATGTGAAAAAAAGTGTTCAAGAGTTACAACAANNNNATTTGCACATACAAAATAAATATATATGTAGTTTTCAAAACGGATGAAATCTGAGGTGTAGACCATATCAGATGTAGCACTCTATTACGATTGTTGGGCTTGATGATAAAAAAAATGCGACATCAACATTCGGAGAGGTTGTAAACAACAAGCCAAGAGACTCTCTAGCAAAGGGATGGATAAATTATCAAAAAGAAGATGTTGGCGAACGAGCATAGATGAGGCATGAGGAGTTCCAGAGTGAAGCGACGATAAGCTCGGGACGGCGGCGCGAGGATGAGTTTGCGGTCATGGATCGGAGCCAGAAGCTGAAATGATGTTAAACATGCCCTAAGTTGGTGATGCTTAAACTGGAAACCACCCTTATGCACACATGTCTTCGTAGTGTGTCAATGTGTCATCGTCTATTTTTATCGTTTTTCTTTACCGGACCGTAACAACACCCCATTCCGCCCATGACATGAATAAATGCATGATCACTTGCCCGTTTCTTTTTACGGATTAAATCTACATGCAAGCCGTGTTGAAATAGAAGACATGTGAAATCTTGAACATCTTTGTTTGGACCGTAGTTACAAATTCTCAGATTATAGACACTTTTTGTAAATTAAGAGTGTGGTATTTTTTTCTTCCGTTGCAACGCATAGTTCTTTTTGCTAGTCTCATTGTAAACTAATTTCGAATATATAAAATTTAAAGAACTCTAATTGGTGAAAAGCTAGAACTTCCATTAGCTTAGAATGGAGATTTTTTTTTCTTTTTACAAAGTTGTATTCACCATTTCCCTCCAACTTTTTGGCTGTGTTCCAAGTTTGTGCATCCTTACCAAATTCTGGCTCGTCATTTTTGGCAGCAGATGAAACAAGTAAGTTGCTGATTTGATGCACTGCAACAAAGCATTAACTCTCCTCCTCGCCAACTGCTGTCACGAACTCAAACTCCTGTCACACAGAACCCAACTAGTCAGCTCCGCGGTCCACACGTGGCCACCCAGGAGTGGGCTCCATCCGTCATCGCAACCCGGCGCACGTACCCAATCGGCAGCCGACCTGGCAAGGTCGTCCCCCCACGGCCCAAACGGCCGGATGAGCCTCCCATCCCGGCCGTCGAATTCAAAACGAAGGCTCCCGGATGCGACCCCTCCGGAGCCTGCGTATTAAAGACCTCCGCTAACGTCTCTCTGCGGCTGTCCCCTTCCTTTGATTCCTCCCGATATTTTTTTTTTTTCAATCTCCTCCGCTCTTCTTGCCCCCCGCCTCCCCCTCCCCTGTTTCAAAACATTTCAAATCACTCTCCCTCTCCCTCTCCCACTCCTCCTCCTCCTCCTCTCGCCCGCATCCCAGGACCCGGCCGCGCGACCACGACCCCTCCGGCGCTCCCACCGCCGCGTCTCGCCGGCGGCTCGCCGATACGCGCCGAGAGGTATGCCCCGATTCCCCCGGGCCGTTGGAGCCTCGCCCGCGGTTTCCTCGGACCGGATCTGGCTGCTCGCCCGCTCGCTCCCCGTGAGTGAGTGAGGCGAAAACCCTAGCTCCACCGGCGATCCGGTCTCCCCGTTCCCTGCCGCGGCGTCGGATTTGATCTTTGACCCACCTTGCAGATTGCCCCTGACGATGGGTGGCGCGGTGAAAGACCAGCAGCAGCAGCAGCTCCACCCGTGTGACTCGCTTCTCCTCGAGCTCAACGTACGCCGCGGCTTCCCGATCCGCAGCGTTTGCTGCGCTGTTTGTGGTTGTTTTCCCCCCGCGGCTGCCTCCAGGGACTCAGAGATGTTTCCGGTTTCAGGTGATCTGGGATGAGGTCGGTGAGCCCGACACGGTGCGGGACAAGACGCTGCTGGAGCTTGAGCAGGAGTGTCTCGATGTCTACAGGAGGAAGGTCGACCAGGCCAACCGCTGCAGGGCTCAGCTGCGGCAATCCATCGCCGA
The DNA here is from genome assembly GCA_000582825.1 of Hordeum pubiflorum. Lineage (NCBI taxonomy): Eukaryota > Viridiplantae > Streptophyta > Magnoliopsida > Poales > Poaceae > Hordeum > Hordeum pubiflorum. The sequence continues at coordinate 3,535 of CBMN010044314.1, forward strand.
GGCCGAGGCCGAGCTCGCTGGCATCTGTTCGGCCATAGGCGAGCCACCGGTTCACGTCAGGCAGGTTTGTTCCTCGCTCCACTAGTGTAGTACGTTGCCATTCTCGAATAATGCTAATTATTCCTCGCAAAAGAAAAGAAAAGAAGGAGAATAGTGGTAATTATGGATAGATGATGGAAAGGAAATTTAGCGGCAATCTGAAAACTGCACTTTGTTTTCTATCCTCTAATAGCTAAGATGAAATAAATCAAATAGAATGATAGCTGGACTGGACAATGTGTCAAACACTCCAGTTGGTAGAGGAAGAAATTGACAGTAACAGGCCATCACCAACTAATCTCTTAATTTCTCTTTTTACTAGTGTTGCTATGCCAGGAAATATGAAAATACAGCTTCATTTTCCCCTTCACTTTGAGTTGAGCCAATAAACATACAATTTCCTACGCTAAAACTATTCTGCAGCCATTGTAACTAGAATACTACTGCTTGGGTTATGCGATCACCATTGAATTCACTGTATATGCATGGCACTCATAATCTGTTGTATCGGAGACTTGATAAACTACCACTCCCTCCAATTCATATTAATTGTTGCTGATACTAAATCAGCGACAATTAATATGGATCGGAGGGAGTACATGAATTTGTGATGGCGGCTCAATTCGATGTATTTCGCCAAAAAAAGGGTTCAATTCGATGTACATACACCACACTTGTAATCTTCTGTACTAAATAGTTTCAACTTTCTGTTGCCATTCAAGCTGTAACTGATGTTTTTTTTTTGTTCTGTTATTTTGGCAGTCAAACCAGAAGTTACATGGTTTAAGGGAGGAGTTGAATGCAATTATCCCATATTTGGACGAGATGCGAACTAAAAAGGTTGAAAGATGGAACCAGTTCGTTCATGTCCTTGAGGAGATTAAGAAGATTTCATCTGAAATTAGGCCTGCAGACTTTGTGCCATTTAACACTCCTGTGGATCAGTCTGATCTGTCGTTAAGAAAGTTTGAGGAGTTAACGAAGGAGCTAGAATCCCTTCAGAAAGAGAAGGTCATCATCACTCCTGCCAATCGAATTCTTTCACCAGTCATACTCTATCCATGTACAGAAGTGCCTTTTTTGTTCAGTGCTCACTCATATAAATCTGACTATGTCTTTGTGTTTCTGACAGAGGGAAAGGTTACAGCAAGTGATGAATCATTTGAATACATTACATTCCTTATGTGAGGTGCTTGGCATTGACTTTAATCAAACAGTGCATGAAGTGCACCCTAGCCTGGACGAAGCTGAAGGGTCAAAGAACCTGAGCAACACTACAATCGAGAGACTAGCATCGGCTGTGAATAGACTGCGTGAAATTAAAATTCAGAGGATGCAAAAGGTCAGCATTTTCTGTACCATTTTAAAATTTGAAATATGTGTTGCATTTGCATACCTGAGCTCAATCCTTAACTCTGGTGACATGAACCTCTCAGCTTCAAGATTTTGCTTCGACAATGCTAGAACTATGGAATCTTATGGATACACCAATTGAAGAACAGCAGATGTTCCAGAATGTAACATGCAATATTGCTGCCTCGGAGCATGAAATAACGGAACCCAACACCCTGTCGATCGACTTCCTCAGCTATGTGAGTCACTATTGCTGCAGAGATCCCTCTCAATTACAGCTGCTATTGCTATCTGTTCCTACTGAGACAGGAATATTCATAGATTGTACTCATAATGTAGGTGGAAGCTGAGGTTTTAAGACTTGAGCAACTGAAAGGAAGCAAAATGAAGGACCTTGTTTTGAAAAAGAAATCAGAACTGGAGGAGCACCGAAGACGCGCGCATCTAATTGGCGAGGAAGGATATTCAGATGAATTTAACATTGAGGGTATTGAGTCCGGTAAGATCATCTACCTCCCTCCTGATACCTTGTGTTTAGTAAGGTGTGCTCCATGCCTGCAAATCGTCAGGCAAACCACCTCATCCACCTTTGCCCTTTCCTCTACAGGAGCTATTGATCCTGCATTGGTTCTGGAACAAATTGAGACTCACATTGCAACAGTGAAAGATGAAGCTTTCAGTCGGAAGGATATTCTAGAGAAGGTTGAAAGATTTCTGAATGCATGTGAGGAGGAAGCATGGTTGGAAGATTACAACAAAGTATGAATGCTGGCCAATTTAATATGCAATTGCGCTTGACATGTTTGTTTTTCGGATAATTGTTGTTCCCTTTTATTTGCTACTAATGATTTTTCCCTTTACCTGGAATATTTAGGATGACAATCGTTACAATGCTGGGAAGGGGGCACATCTGACGCTCAAGAGGGCCGAGAAAGCTCGCATTTTGGTTAACAAGATTCCGGGTATTCTTGCCGAACGAGATCTGTTATAATTCCTTGTCCAGTTATATATTGAGATGATGTACTCCTTATTTTCTGTTATAATTCCTTGCCGAACATTTTCTTCATCTTGCGCAGGAATGGTAGATGTTTTGACCACAAAAATCATTGCTTGGGAGAATGAAAGAGGAAAAGAGTTCACATATGATGGCGTACGTCTATTTACTGAGACTTCATTTTTAAATGGTGTTTGTTTTTCCTTCTTCATTGAGGTTTTTTCATGAACTATTTTGCAGGTACGCCTTCTCTCAATGCTGGATGAATACATGATAGTTCGCCAGGAGAAAGAACAAGAGAAGAAGAGACAAAGGGTACTATGCAGTTGCATTACTATCTAAATTCCTTACGGCATCTGTTTTGCATTTTAGTCAATAAGTGTGAATATCTGCAGGATCAGAAGAAGCTCCACGATCAACTCAAAGCTGAGCAGGAAGCTCTCTACGGTTCTAAACCAAGTCCATCCAAGCCTCAAAGTATAAAGAAGGCGCCTAGACACTCGATGGGTGGCGTAAACCGCAGGGTGTCCATTGGTGGAGCCACGATGCAAGCACCCAAGACAGACATATTGCATTCGAAGAATGTCCGTGCTGCCAAGAGAACTGAAGACATTGCCCATTTGTCCCCTGGTAAGCAGCCCCTATCAGGTTTCATATACTGCAGATCTCATATTTTTCTCTTCATAAACCTCTGACGCAAGTTAACATTTCAGCCAGTAGAGGCCTAGACATTGGCGATCTTCCCATCAAGAAGTTATCTTTCAATGCCACTGCCCTACGTGAAACGGAGACACCTCGCAAGCCTTTTGCCCAGATCATGCCGCCGGCAAGCAGTGTTCCCTCCACTCCAGCACGGTCAGTGACCAATGACACGGAGGACGAGAACCGGACCCCCAATCCCAAGACATTTGGAGCGGCACTGAATCTCAAGACGCCGATGACCGTGGCAGCTCCGATGCAGTTGGCAATGACGCCCGCTGTGGTTAACAAGGTAACAGCCGCTCCTGTCTCCCTTGTTTACGAGAAACCGGAGCCAGCATTGCCGGAGGCAATCGAGTATTCCTTCGAAGAAAGGCGGCTGGCTGTCTATTTGGCAAGAGAAGTTGTTTAGCTGTCAAGATCTCCACTGTGTGCAAAGTTGAAAACCTGACGGCTGTTACTTGTGAGAGACTAAGCTGTTGCCTATGTTGGTCGACGACAGTCGCCCAGTGCTCTTCTGATTGTTTCCCTGCCATGTTTGATTGTTTCCATACTCTGCAAAGGAAGCTCGCACTTCAGCAGCTTCCGTTCAGTACTGCCATTGGTTAGCTAATTAAGATGTACTCCCTCCGTTCCTAAATATTTGTTTTTTTTAAGATTCAACTATGGACTACATACGAAGCAAAATGAATGAATCTACACTCTAAATTATGTCTATATATATCCGTATGTAGTTTATAATGAAATCTCTAAAGGGACAAATATTTAGGAACGGAGGGAGTATATGTTTCTTCCTGGGCACTGGATCATCTTGAATCTATTTGATTAAATATTAGGTCGGCACTGTTTTTAATCCACATGGTCATGGGTGTACCGAACTATCAAGGATCACGATCTTGGAAGTTATGGCAGTGGATTTGTTTTTTAAGTGCGAGTTACGGCAGTGGAGATGCGCTGGTGTCGTGTTTTCTATGGACCTTGTAGCATCCACGCAGAAGAGATTTCCCACCACAAGTACTAGTATACAACATTGACAGATGGCTGCGTGGAAACTGCTCCACAAATCTGGTGCTGGCATAGTTAACAGCCACAAACTACTGAGTGCGCAGGTTTGTTTCCACAGCAGTTGCGCAGCGCAGTCGTAGCAGTAGCAGCACTTGAAACTGAGTGCGCAGGCTTGCGACGCCAATCATTTCCACTCCCCGTTTGCCCAAACATTCCCCGGCCCAAGCCCTCTGACCAACCATCGGATAGCACGGTAGCTGCGCGATGGCGATGCCCATCGACAGACAGCGGCCCTCCAACTCAAGACGTACGTAGCCACAGCGGCACAACACCGGCGGATGGCGAGTACAACAGAGACACCGAGTACGGGGGAGGCCAGCGTCGCGTGACGCGGACACGCCTCTTGCCCATAATTAGCCTCGGCAACCAACCGCCGGGAGCCAACGTCACGCGGGCCTGGCCATTCCTGATACGGGTGGCCGTGCACGCTCCAGGACGACGAGGGTCACAACCCACCCACGCCGAGGGCACCCGTCAGTCCACACAGCGCCACGGCTCGGCACCTACACAGGAGTGGCGCGCGCGGCATTGCATGTGCCCGGCCACCGGCCACGGGGTTGTGCGCCAGCTCTCCGCAAGTTGCAGCAGCCAGGCAGCGATTCGGCTCCGGGATCCCAATTCCTTCCGGGCAGCTTCGTCCCGTCCGTGACATCAATTCTCGCCGATCGATTCGCCTCTGCAAGTTGCGGCAGACAGTGGTATTCTATTGGTACGTAACATGTTACTACTACCAGCATGTGATTTGGGTCATGTGATTTTTGGATTCGGAGGAGTCAAGCGAGCGAGTCACATCACACCTGGCTACGGGGTCAAGCTGCTGCGCGATCGAGGTCCCGCCCGGCGTGTTCATGTGGCATCGAACGACCTCGTAGCTGGTTTCACACCCACTGTCACTGTCTGTCTGTTGAAAGATTTCCTTCTTTCCATTTGCGTGTTCCCTGTACCGACGATCCGCAGGGCCAAGCTGGTGTTCCCTGCCCTACTGCAGTAGAGCAATGACTGACCTGCCGCGTACTGCTTACTTGTCATAAAGCTAACTGACTGGCTTGGCCGTAGAAGCTACTCTTGGTTTCGGGTGTTCATCCAGGGAGGGGTCCAGAGAGCCGGTGCTTCTTTGGATCTGCACAAGTCTTGTATTCTTAATTTCTTATGTATGGCCCTTGAGAACTGAAGAATTTCACAAACACGGAGTGCTAGTATTTTTGTGTGCGACACGGACCCCTCATCAGAAAGAAAAGAGAAGAAAAGAAAAGAAATGATTGTGCGTACTGAGTCGATCCGGTTGAGGTTTCACATCAACACCGTCAAACATGAAGAAGCATGCCCACTTCGTCGGTGGTGAGAAGGGTATCACAGGGAGACAGGGGTGCCAGGAGATGCCGTGCCCCTTGGCGGCCATTCTTGGACCCAAGGACCTCCCCGACTTCACGCAGCGCTTGCACCGCGACATGTTATGGTCGGAGAACCATTTGGGCGGTCAATGTCGTTGCCGGCATGCACTATAGATAGATGGAACATTGATCAACAAAATGTAGGCAGAAACGTACTGCTAGGTGTAAATTCTGAAACTCATCACAACAAGGCAGAACGTAAGTTCAGTCTCCCAGCAAAAAAGAAGAAGCAGAACGTACGAAGTTCCAGATGAAACTTGACCGTACCTACTAGCAACTAATAGTCATCTCTGCCCAGAGATGTAGGTTGCTTAAAATTTTAGAATATTTGACACATTTTTAATTATAGGTTAATGTACTTACCTAAGAAAAAGGGTTGTATGGTATGAAAGAATGTTCTGACGGAAACCTAATGATACTTCAAAAGTCAACACTATATGAAGTTAAATCAAATATTGCAACGTAGGTTGACTTTAAATATAGTACTCGTTCATGGACTATCATCCGCTTGCATATCTGTACTACGTCGTGTATGAAATACTCCATATGATTGATAAAGTAGAGCCCCGTTCCAACAAATTTTACTCTCACCATACGTGTTCTCGTTCTCGGCAAATCATCGTGATCACCGTACTTCGTTTTGCCCGGTAGGGTTTCCTGCAATTTTCTTCTCTTTTTGCGGAATAGCGTCTCTTGCATATTTGCGCGGGGCAATTACAATCAATGTCGATGATTTGCCTTCGTCGGTCAAAAGTCATTTGATTTTCTTTATATATATGCCAGCTGCAATATACATAACTTGTTCAATAGTAGGCCGGTAGGCAGGCAGCTCGCAAGATTCAAGCCAGTGTCCCAAAAATCCAGCCAAAAGTCAAGAACTTTGCAATCAAACTGTGGAGACGCTGTCGCTGGATGGACTAGACCGTGCCTTGTGGGTTTGTCTTTCCAACGAAAAGTCGGAACCACCCTGTCCATCTCAAAGTCGTGAGGGGGACACTGGACACGAACAGGGTCCGATCACTGATCACACCGCCAGGCGCCTGAACAGAACAGGGTCCGATCGCTGCAACGCGGGACGTAGGTTTCTTTCTAACTGATAACACAAGTTGATTTTTGCTAGTTGGTCGTAATATGTCACTGGTCAACAAGTGGATTTTTGCTAGTTGGCCGTAATATGTCACTGATCAACAAGTGGATTTCACGCGCAGCCACGCGGGATGATGTGCTAGTACAAGCGATTATCCAAGATTATCAGTGATCAGCAAGTGGATTTTACCGGGTAATGGTATGGGTTTCTTTCTCGTCCCACCGGCGAGGGGGGGAGCCCAACCGATCGAAGCCGAACCAACGAACGAACGACGACGACGACGTCTGGTGGCCCGTGGTCGGTCGGCCCCACGCGCAAATCCTCATGGACGACGACGCCAACCCACCTGGCCACCACCACCACCCCACTCCGCTCCTCACTCAGCTCACCGCACCCACCACGCCACCGTCGTCACATCGCCCGTCGCACGCGTTTCCCCACGCCACCGCTATATATCTCCCGCCCAACCGAACCCAGGCAGCGCAACGCATCCACATCCACACACGCACACACCGAGCCATCACCAACTCCCATTCTCATTCTCAGCTTATCATCGCCTTTATCCTCTCTCCGGCATGGGGAACTTCGCGTCCTGCACGCTGGCCAGGGTCCCCGGGGCGGCCAAGGGCGCCAGGGTCGTGCTCCCCGACGGCGGGCTGAGGCTGGTCAGGCCCCCGGCCACGGCGGCGGAGCTGATGCTCGAGGCGCCGGGCCACTTCCTGGCCGACGCGCGCGCGCTGCAGGCGGGGCGCCGGATAGAGGCGCTCGCGGCCGACGAGGAGCTCGAGCTCGGGGGCATCTACGCCGCCTTCCCCATGAAGCGGCTTGGCTCCAAGGCCGCGCCCGCCGACGTGGCGCGCCTGGCCGCCGTTTTCGCCAGGGAGGCCCATGCCCGGAGGCCCGCTTCGGCCAAGGTGGCGGCCATCGTCGTGGCGCCGCCCGAGGTGGCCTCCGTTGCCGCCGAGCCGGTCAGGGCGCCGCGGTTGGATGAGATGGCCGTGGACGACGGGGCGGCTGCGGCGGAGATCGGAGAGCTCAAGCAACGGATAAGCGGCGGTCGCTTGTCGAGGCGGCGGCCGACGTTGGAGACCATACACGAGGAGAGCTACGCCGCACTAGTATGCTAATGCAACACAAGTCCAGTAGCCGTCTAACAAACCGAGAGATGGCAAAGGCCTTCTCTCGTATTCTTTTTTCCCTTCTTCTTTTGACCATGTGTAAAATTTGCTGCCTCTTTTTTCATGTATTTTTGAGCGATGAAAGGGCATTGAACCCCAAAAAATGGTGGACAAGTGATTAATGAATCAAGGAGATCCAACAGTTTTCTATCAATGAGTCAAGGAGATCGAGAAATGCTTTTGTTTTCCTGTTTTCCTGTTTTGTTTTATTAATAGCAAGTTAGCAACTTCAAATTTTCCTGTTGTTATAACTCAACAACAACAAATGATCTTTCTTTGTCTAAAGGATTCATATGTATATACAACGTGGAGCCGCCTCCCGGCCGGTGTACACGGGCAGCAGCCCAAACAGCAACTTTCATTGAAATGATAATAAAACTTGATGTTGGTGATTTTCATGGGCAAAAAATGTGTATACAGTTTCATGCGTATTTCTTTCATGTTCTTCTGAAAGGAGAAAAATATATGCATTTCTCCATCATCTTTTCGAAGAGTACATTTAGTTATTGCATGTTTCTTTTCCATCACGGAATTATTTACGTGTAGTTTCTTGAAAGAACGGAAAGATAAAAAATTTATATACAACAAGAAATGCGCCAGCCCCAACAAACAAAGGAAAAATGACAATGGTGCGGAGAGCTAGAAGTTTTTATTAGCTAGTTACGTCAAACTCTACATGGGTCATTGAATAACTGAATTGATAGGCTCTTGGTAAAACTTCTTATTTTGACAAAAAAAATGTGCATTGCACATTTCATATGTTTTAAAAGGTACATTTTCAGGCTTCTAAAATACAATAAACTTACTAGAGGTGCATTCTAGGATAATGTATTATCTCCCAGATTTTGGACATAAACCCATTTATACCCATGGTCAATAGCACCTCTAGTTTCTGTTTTTATCTACTCAATTAGATTTTTTTCTTTATTATGGCTCAACAACAACAACCAACCCCTCTTCATGTGAAGGATTAATGTATGTATATAAGTTAGCGACCATTTATCTCTCATTCTTGTGAAAAGGAAGATTTATCATTCATATTTCCTTTTCCAGTCTTTCGTAAAATGAATTTATTATCAGATATATCACACAAAAGCTTTATGATTGTTTTATTAATGTTAATAAATCAAGGACAGCAACCGATTCTCACTTACCCATGGGCAATATAATTACTAGTATAGTATTTTTTTTTATGAATAGCAACTTCAAAACGGGAGCGTACTTATGGAGGACGAAGCCATTGGAACCTGTTTTTTCAAATGACTAAAAAAATCACATTTCCAAGGTTTAAAAATAGAAAAAATCATGTGAAAATACATATTCGCAATGGATCTGTAATTTTTTGTTCAAAATTATGATTTGCAAGATGCACACAAAAAATCCCGTCCCAACAAGAAAAACAAATCAGCCTATGTATGTATTTGTTTTTTTCTGTTTACGCCACATATGAAAGTATACTGTTATGAAAATTTTCTTGGGCGTGTTATATATGTATTTGTGTATTTATTTATTTTAGATTTTTTTGCGCTGTGGAAATATGTTTTTCTTAAAAGTCCTCCAATGAGCCCGTCCACCATCAGGGCATTTCCGCTTGAAAACTTCATTTTGTTATCACCCAGTAACGCAAACCGATCCTTCTTTGTCTAAAGGATTCGTACTATATAGTTTCACAAGTATTTTTCTCATGTTCTTTTGAACAAAATATATAGATATGTATATCTTTCCCATCATTTAAAAAAGAGAAAATTTGGTTACTGCATGTTTTTCTCGAGACCACCGAATTCTTGCCGCGTTGTTATATATATTAAAGAAGGAAAGAAAAAAGTATCTGTACAACACGGAATGCATCGGCCCCAACAAACAAGGAAGATGTGAGAATGACAAAAAGAGCTGGAAGTTTCGATTATGCAAATTCTACATAGATTACCGCATCACTGAATTGGTACGCTTCCGATAAAACTTTTATTTTTAATTTAAAACACATGTGTTTGGTAGTGAATGATTGGTTTATACAACTAAAATTGGCTAGCCAATATTTTGGCAAGACAACATTTAGTAAATCAAAATTTACCCATATTTTGCCCGAACATTGGAATGCCAAATGCTGACATCAAATTAAGCAGGCCATTAAGATATATTTAAAGGCACATCTTTATAATATAAATATTTTTTTGAGGGAAATATAAATAAATTTCTTGGAGGTACATTCTAGATGGAGTAATATGTCCACTCTGAAAATTTGGACATATACCTGGAAATCCAATTCGCTCTTGGGAGCATATGCTCATGCCCACCAAAAATGATTTTTTTAATGTTATTTTTTCTTAAAAAAATTAGATGTGTTCATTGTCACACCAAAATGCTACCTGCAAATTTTTAGGAAGAAAGTTTAAGTATTTTGATCTATGCAAAAAAACAAGTCGAACGAACAAACGTTACCTCCAAATGCTACACTCATTTTTTTCTTCGCCGACGAAGGAACGTCATCCAATTTTGCATGAAAATTAACAAGCACATTTGTTACAGTAACAAGCACATCTACAAAAAAATCAGGTTTTTTAAATTTTATTTATTATTTATCATTTACTGTTCATTAGGGAGCATATGCATCCCAAGGTCAAAACGGCCCACGCAACATAACCCATGTACACTCACACAGTCAAACTAAGTACCCCTCCGTTTGAAAATACGGATAAATGGATACAAATGAATATATCTAGAACTAAAATACGTCTAGACATATCTATTTCTCTGACAAATACTATTTTCGAAGGAAGTACTCATAATATGCTCGTGTTAAAAAAAAACTTAACACCCCCTTAAAAAAATACAAAAACGCTTAGATCATTACTTAGTGATATAAACACTCTTATATTTCTCAGAGGAAGGTCTAGTATGCTAATGCACGCGTTTCCTCCACCCAGCAAGCGCAGTATATATCCCTCGCGCAACCGATCCCAGGCAGCGCAGCCACACACACCGAGCCATCACAACTCTCATCCCTTGCACTCTGTGTTCGCCTTAATCCTATCCCTGACTCTCTTGGGCATGGGGAACTTCACGTCCTGCACGCTGGCCATGATCCCCGGGGCGGCCAAGGGCGCCAGGGTAGTGCTCCCCGACGGCGGGCTGAGGCTGGTCAGGCCCCCGGCGACGGCGGCGGAGCTGATGCTAGAGGCACCGGGCCATTTCATGGCCGATGCGCACGCACTGCAGGCGGGGCGCCGGATCGAGGCGCTTGCGGCTGACGACGACCTCGAGCTCGGGGGCGTCTACGCCGCTTTCCCCATGCAGCGGCTTGGCTCCAAGGCCGCGCCCGCCGACGTGGCGCGCCTGGCTGCCGTTTTCGACAGGGAGTCTCGTGCCCGGAGGCCCGCTTCGGCCAAGGTTGCGGCCATTGTCGTGGCGCCGCCCGAGCTGGCTTCCGTTGCCGCCGCCGAGGACATCGCGCCGTTCAGTACGCCGCGGTTGGATGCGATGGCCGTGGACGACGAGGCGGCTGCGGCAGAGATCGGAGAGCTCAAGCAACGGATAAGCGGCGGTCGCTTGTCGAGGCGGCGGCCAACGTTGGAGACTATACACGAGGAGAGCTACGCCGCAGTGTCATGCTAATGCTACAAGTTAATTAGCCACTGAACAAACTGAGAGACGGCAATTGGCAAAGGCCTTCTCTCGTATTCTTGTTTCCTTTATTTTTGATCATGTGTAAAATTTGCTGCCTCTTTTTTCATGTATTTTTGAGCGATGAAAGGGCAATTGAACACAAAAGAAGTTCGACAAGTGATTAATGAATCAAGGAACGATATCCTACAATATTTTTTGTCAATGAGTCAAAGAGATCGACAAATTTTCAATTACCATGGGCAACAGTAGTACTCCATCCGATCCAAATTAGTTGTACTAAAGCAGCGTGAATTAATTTGGATAAAAGGGAGTAGTATAATTATATTTTCTGTTTTCTTTTATTAATATCAACTTCAAAATTTTCTTTTAGTATAACTCAACAACGATCTTTCTTTGTCTAAAGGATTCTTAACGGCGGAGCCGCCTCCAGGTGAACCTGGGCAGTCCAGCCAACAACTTTCATTGAAATGTTAATAAAACATGATGATTAAGTTGGTGATTTCCATGGGCAAATGCAAATTTCATGCGTATTTCTTTCATGTTCTTTTGAAAGGAAAAAAGTATATATATTTCTCCATCATTTCTCCAAAGATGAAATTTAGTTATCTCATGTTTCTTTTCCATCACGGAATTCTTCCTGTGTTGTTTCTTGAAAGAAGGAAAGAAAATAATTCTATACTACAAAAAATGTGCCGGCCCCAACAAACAAAGAATAAGTGACAACAGTGAGGAGGGCTAGATTTTTTGATTAGCTAGTTATGTCAAACTCTATATGGGTCATTGAATCACCGAATTGATATGCTCTTATAAACATTTTATTTTGATTAAAACCTCGTGCATTGCACATTTCAAATATTTTTAAGGGCACATCTTTGAGCTTCTAAAATATAAAAACCATCCTAGAGGTACATTGTAGGATAATATATTCACTCTTTGATTTTGGACATAAACCCATTGATACCCATGGTCAATAACACTTCTATTTTCTATTTTTATCAACTACAATTTATTTACTTTTCTTTATGGTTCAACAACAACACACTGACCTCTCTTCATGTGAAGGATTCATATATGTATATAAGTTAGTGAGCATCTATCTCTCATACTTTGAAAAGGAAAAAAAATCATATTTCCTTTTCCCATTCTTTTGTAAAATGAGTTCTTTGTCAGATATATCTTTTTGATAACACACAATACCTTTATGTTTTTTTTATTAATGATAGAATCAAGGGGATCGACCGTTTCTCACTTACCCATGAGTAATCGAATTACTAGTGTAGTTTTCTTTAAATATGAATAGCAACCTGAAAACTTCATTTTGTTATCACCCCACAACGCAAAAGCGATCCTTCTTTGTCTTAAGGATTCATACTATATATATAGTTTCATGACCATTTCTCTCATGTTCTTTTGAACAAAAATATCGTTATGCTCTTTCTCATCTTTTCAAAGAGAAAATTTGGTTATTGCATGTTCTTTGTCTTACCAAAATTATTTACCAAATCATATTTTTTACCAAATAAAATATGATGGGCGGCGCTACGCGCGACCGGGTAATAAATTGGTCGCATCGGCCGCCCGCGCAACTATCTCCCCATGTCAGCTGTGCGCCCAGCCGCTCGCAACATGGCTTGTGTTGCATTCAGGGCTTTGCAACATGAGCCGTGTTGTGCTCCGTCGAACCATTTTCTATGGTTCATGTAAAAAGAATTTTCCATTGCAACATGGTCTATGTTGCAACCACCCTTGCTGTTGTCCCCATCATTTGCAACATGGCCCGAGGGACACGCATCACACGTGAACCGAGCGCTAGCTTTTTCCTATTAATATGGGTAGGTAAATCATAGACTAAGGTAGTAAAATATTTATGCCACATTGCAATGCACATGTAACTATTTGTAAAAAGAACATTTCGAGGTCTATCTTTTCAGAGGAAGTTTGCTTATCGCATGTTTCTTTTCGAGAACACGGTTCCGCGTTGTTTAATGAAAGAAGGAAAGAAAAAGTTATGTACAACAAGGAATGAATCAGCCCCAACAAACAAGGGGAAAATGACAACGACAAAGGGAGCTAGAAGTTTCGGCTAACTAGTTATATCAAACTTCTAACTAGTTATATCAAATTCTACAAAGGGGTCACCGGATCACTAAATTGATGGGCTCCTGGTAAAACTTTTATTTCAATTAAAACCCTATGAATGACACACTTCATCTATAGTTAAAGGCACATTCTCTCCTATTTAAAAAATAATTTCCTCCCCCCTCTTTTAAAATGAAGATTTGGTTGTTGCATGTTTCTTTTTGAGAATACAGAATTCTTTCAGCGTTGTTTCCTTAAAGAAGGAAAGGAAAAGGTTTCTGTACAACATGGAATGCAGTGGCTGCAACAAACAAGGAAAAAACAATGATAATGACATGGAGAGCTAGAAGTTTCGATTATGTCAAACTCTACCTAGGTGTCACTAAATTGATAGACTCTTGGTATAAATTTAATTTTGATTAACAACCATTTCGGGCATGCTTGGTTTAATCCAAAACTTGCTATCCAATATTTTGGCAAGTCTTGAACAAGCTAAAATCAGGATTTGCCAATATTTGGCAACTTTTCTTAAGGTTGGTGATTTTTTCTAGCCAATCAATCAATTGGTAGCCCATCTTCTATGTTTGCACCAGCACCGGCATGCCAAATGTTGGCGTCGACATTCATCTATTTAGCAAGGCACATCTCTGGCTTTTTGAAATATCTAATAGTCTTTTCGGAGATACACATTCTGGTATCGAGTATTATGTTCACTCTCAAAATTTGGACATAAACCCATTCATACTTATGATCAGTAGTACGCATGTTTTCTTTTTCCAGCAACAATGACCTGCAATTTCTCTCTATATATGTATGTAAGTCAGAGAGCATTTTTCTGTTATTTTTCCAAAAAAAAAGAAGAAAACCTTATCCACATATCTTTTTCCAGCCTTTCAAAAAATGAGAATTCATTGACAGATATTTGTTTTATTACACGCAAAAGCTTTACGTACGCTTCATTGGGATAAAGAAGGGAAAAGTGTCAGTAGGGCAAAGAATGCATCGGCCCTGGCAAAGCAAAAGAGTATAAAATCGATACAAAGACCTCAAAGTTCGATTAGCTAGTTCATGTGAACCATTAATTGGACGCTGAAAGGCGACTCTCCCACGGCCTACTTCTTCGCCATTGCTAATGGTAGATGCAGACGATGCTCGATCGATAGCCTGATGATCAACAATGTCATGGTCTCGGACCAGAACCTGGTTATGTCTCACGTTGTGGAATTCTTCTCTTCCCTTCTTTCGGCCAAGCCTGAGTCAGGCTTTATGCTAGCTCCCTCCTTCTGGGATCCTCACAAGATGGTCAATTCTGAGGAGAATGCTGCTTTGATCATCCCCCTGTCTGATGAAGAGATCTTCGATACCATTCGCTCGGCCAATCCTCACTCGGCGTCGGACCCTGATGGTTTTTCCATCCCCTTCTTTAGAAAGTTCTGGCCCAGTTGGGTAGCCTCGTTTGCGCTGTTATACAAAGTTTCTGGCTGGGTACGGTTGACATATCTCGATTGAACTATGCGGTTATCACCCTCATTCCTAAAGTCAAGGGTGCGGACTTGATCTCTCAACTTAGACCTATCGCCCTGACTAACAATTTCGCGAAATTCCCGGCCAAAGGCCTTGCCACACGCCTCTCCCCTATCGCCCATCGGGTTCTTAGTCCCTTTCAAT